>QJPP01001371.1:0-64148 GCA_003996215.1 Jaltomata sinuosa
TCGTGACACTGTCATTCCTGGAAACTTGATTTTTTTTCCTAAAGTTTTTATTTCTTCTGGTTTTCTAAACTAAGTCTGGGCTTGGGAGTTCTGGGGTGTTATAATATCTCCCCCTTGGGATCATTCATCCTTGAATGAAGACTAGGTAACTTGAGTTTGGAGGGAAGGAGCTGCAATCCCTACCATCTGAGCACTAGAAACTGATATCTAGCTGAACTGAGTTCCATGAACATGCAAATATGCTGAAATGCACGAATGACTAATGGAACGAGGTACTAAGACTGAATTACACAAGAGTAAGCTGAGAGACTGGAGAGGAAATATTACCTCTAGCTGAAACAAAAGGTGAGGGAACTTGGCCATCATGGCTGCTTCTGCTTCCCAAGTAGCTCCCCTTACAGACTGGTTCCTCCACAACACCTTTACTGAGGCGACTTCCTTATTCCTCATCCTACGAACCTGATGGTCAAGAATATCAACAAGAACCTCCTCATAGGTGAGATATCCTTCACAACCACACTCTCTAATATTACAACTAATGCCGGATCACCCACACACTTCTTCAACAAGGAAATGTGAAATAATGGATGAACCGCTGCTAGTTCTGCTGGCAACTCTAACTAATAAGCCACATTACCAACCCTTTTCAGGATTTTGTAAGGACCTACATACTTAGGACTGAGCTTCACCTTCTTGCCAAATCTTATCACCCCATTCATGGGTGAAACTTTTAGGAAAACCCAATCATCGATTTTGAACTCTAAGTCCCTTCTCCTCAAATCTGCATAGGACTTCTGACAACTCTAAGCTATCCTTAGTCTCCCTTTGATGATTTGAACTTTCTCCATAGCCTCATGAACCAAATTTGGCCTGATCAAGGCTGCTTCACCTACTTCAAACCAACCAACCGGAGACCTATATCTACACCCATAGAGTGCCTCATATGGGGCCATCTAAATACTAGAGTGGAAACTATTATTATAGGAAAACTCTATGAGAGGTAGGTGATCATCCCAGCTACCTTTGAAATCGATCACGTAAGCTCTCAACAAGTCCTCTAAGGTCTGAATGGTACGCTCTGCTCGACCATCTATCTGCGAATGAAATGCTATACTAAGATTCACCTGAGTACTAAGACCCTTTTGAAAGGACTTCTAGAAATAAGATGTAAACTGGGGAATTCTATCTGAAATGATACACACGGGAACCCCATACAACTTGACTATCTCTCTAATGTAAAGTCTGCAATAATCCTCCACTGAATCTGTAGTCTTGACTTCCAAGAAGTGAATTGACATAGTGACTCTATCCATTATCACCCAAATGGAGTCATGCTACCTGTGAGTACGAGGTAAACCCATAATGAAATACATGTTGACCACTTCCCACTTCCCACTTCCAAGTAGGAATGTTAATCTCCTGAGTCACACCTCCTGATTTCTGATGTTCTACTTTAACCTTCTGACAGTTGGGACACTTAGCCAAAAAATTTGCGATGTCCCTCTTCATGTCATTCCACCAATAGACTTCCCGTAGGTCATGATACATCTTAGTCGCACCTGGATGAATAGAATATCTGGAATTATGGGTTTCTGAAAGGATCTGTTGCCTTAACTCACCCACCTTAGGAACACATAAGCGACCCTAATAACGAAGCACATTATCTCCCCCTTGGGAGAAAATCTCCACTCTCTGCTGATGAACTACACTCTTCAACTGAAGAAATATGGGGTCACTATATTATTACTCCTTAATCTCTGCTACTAATGAAGATTCTGATCCATTCTGGACTATCACAACACCATCTGTCGTGTCCATAAGGCAAAATACTAATAGGGCAAGCCGGTGAACATCTCTGGCTAATTCTCTCTTTTCTTCCTCAATATGCGACATGTTACCCATGGACAGTCTGCTGAGGGAATCAGCTACTACGTTGGCCTTACTCGTGTGGTAGAGCACATTAATGTCATAATATTTGAGGAACTCGAGCTATCTCCTCTGATGAAGATTCAACTCTTTCTGGGTGAACACATACTGGAGGCTCTTATGATCTGTGAACACATCGACATGAACACCATACAAGTAGTGTCTCCAAATCTTTAGGGAAAACACAACTGCTGCTAGCTCTAAGTCATGAGTCAGGTAGTTCTTCTCATGGACCTTAAGTTGTCTGGAGGTATACACTATGACCTTACCTTGCTTCATCAAAACATAACCCAGGCTGACCCTGGACGCATCGCAATACACCACATAACCATCTGAACCCTATGGAAGAGTTAAGATAGGAGTTGTAGTCAACCTGGTCTTTAGTTCTAAGAAACTTTTCTCACACTCATATGACCACTGAAACTTGACCTTCTTCTAAGTCAACTTGGTCATGGATGAAAATCCTTCTACGAACCTCCTGTAATAACCAGCTAAACCTAAGAAACTTCTGATGTTTGTTAGAGAGATGGGTCTGGGCCAGTACTTTACTACCTCAATCTTCTGAAAATCAACTCAGATGCCTTTGCTAGACACCACATGACCAAGAAAAGTGATTGATTTCAGCCAGAACTCACATTTAATGAACTTGGCAAATAACTGATGATCCTTAAGAATCTGCAGAATGACCCTCAAATGAGTTGCATGTTCCTCCTCATTTCGAGAATAGATTAGGATATCATCAATAAAGACAATAATGAAAAATTCCAAATACTGCTTGAACACCCTGTTAATTAAATTCATGAAAGTTGCAGGAGCATTGGTTAGTCCAAAAGATATAACTACAAATTCATTGTGACCATACCCAGTCCTGAAGGCTGTCTTGGGGATGTTGCTACCTCTGACTTTGAGATGACGATAGCCGAATCTGAGGTCTATCTTGGAAAAGCAACTTGCGCCCTGAAGCTAGTAAAAAAAGTCATTAATCATGGGGATGGGATATTTATTCTTGATTGTGACTTTGTTCAACTGACGATAGTCAATGCACATCCTGAGAGAGCCATCTTTCTTACGCATAAACAATACTGGAGCACACCATAGAGAGATGCTGGGTATGATTAAGCCCTTATCTAACAGGTCTTTCAGCTGTTCTTTCAATTCCTTAAGCTCAGTTGGAGCCATTCTGTAAGGAGGAATCAAGATAGGCTGGGTATTTGGAAGGAGATCTATTCTGAAGTAAATTTCCCATTCGGGAGGAACTCCTGGAAGATCTTCTGGAAACACTTCTGGAAACTCGTTCACCACTGGGACTGGCTCAAGAGTTAGGAGCTCAGAGTTTGAATCCTTAACCCGAACAAGATGATAGATATACCCTTTGGAGATCATTTTTTTGGCCTTAAGGTAGGAGATGAATCAACGTACAGACACTGAGTTACTACCCTTCCATTCTAAGACTGGCTCATTAGGAAACCTAAATTGAACAATCCTAGTTCTACGATCGACTGAGGAATAACAATAATATAGCCAATCCATGCCTTGAATGATATCGAAATCTACCATTTCTAACTCTACAAGATCTGCTGAGGTGACTTTCTGGGAAACTGTGACAGGGCAATTTATGTATACACGTCTAGCTATAACTGGGTCACCCACTGGAGTAGAGACTGAGAAGGGTTTTGGGAGGATTTCTGGACTGACACTGAAGCTTACTGCTATATATGAAGTTATAAAGGAAAGTGTAGCCCCTGGATCTAACAATGTATAAACATCAGTATTAAAGACGTGTAACATACCCGTGACCATATCAGGAGAATCCTCCTGGTCCTATCGAGCCTGAAGAGAATATAACCTGCTTTGGCACTGTCTACCACCTATTCCAGATGAGGCACCCTGCTAACTGGGTTGACCTAGTGGAGCTACTGTAGAAACAGTCTGAGTCTGTGGGAGAACATCCTTACCCTTTTGAGAAGCTGTTGGACAATCCCTCATCATGTGGCCTGACTTACCACACCGAAGGCAATTTCCACTACCTGACATGCACTTACCTTGGTGGTTTCTACCACACTTCTTACACACTGGGTTTGTGCACCCACTAGTGACTGTACCTTGGGACTTAGAGCCAGATGCTCTATCCCGTCGATCATTCTTGAACTTAGGCACTGGGGCACTGGCAGAATGTGGAGCTGGAACTAAATTTTTCTGGCAGAACTGAGAGCGATTTCAACCCTCTGATCTCTGCTGAGAGTAGCTAAAGTCACTTGTCCTAGCTCTCTTACTATCCCCTCCCCTTTCCTTGATCTTTTCCTCTTCAATCTGCTGGGCATAAGTATCTAATCTGGATATGTCCATCTCGTTAATTAGCATAGTAGTCTTACACTCCTTGACTACATCATCTGATACACCAGATACAAACTTGCTCAATTGAGCTCTGGAGTCAGCTACTATCGCTGGAGCATACTTGGATAGCTTAGTAAACTTGAGAGCATAGTCCTTTATGCTCATGTCATCCTACTTCAGATTGATGAATTCCTGAATCTTGGATTTCCTGAGCTCTAGTGGAAAGAACCGGTCTATAAAAGCTATCTTGAAAAGATTCTAATTCACTGGTGCTGCCTTGGAACAACGAGATTCCTTTCACTGTAGGTACCATGTGTAGGCCACTCCCATAAATTGATAGGTGGACAAGTCTGCACCCTCGACTGGAGTGACACCTATAATGTCTGTCACCTTCTGAATATCATCCAAAAACTCTTAGGGATCCTCTTATGACTTGGACCCATAAAACTCTGGAGGGTTCATTCGAGTGAAATCCCGAATCCTTGCTTCAGCAATATTAACCTGAGACGGAGGTGGTGCCACAACCTTCTGATTGACCTGGGTGGTCATGGCCTAGGTAAGCACCTGGAAAGCAGCCCTAAATTCGACATGCGTGACTTACTAATTCAGTGGGTCTGCTGGAGCTGCTGGCGTTGGCTGATTCCTAGTGTTAGATCTTCTGGGAGGCATTTTTCTGAAATACAAAGAGCATGAGTTAGATTAGAAGGAAATTAAGTAGAGCTTATACTCAATAGCATGAATTGGAAAAGAAAGAAGGGAAGTTATTCCTAATGACGTCTCATAGCTTCTCCACCATAAGTGTGGCGTGCTTTACCTCCATGAAGAAGACTCTAATTAACGCGACTTTTAGACACCCCAGGACACTTGGACCTTATGCTCTGATACCAAGTTTGTCACGACTAGAGGCTACCCCCTAGATGCAATACGGTGCTCAGTGTCATAAGTGACCCCAAGGTAACCTATGGCATGGCATATCTATATAATTTGAAGTAAAAAGCATATACTGTATGGAAACTAAAATCAATTTTTATATCTAAAGTGAGAAGAACCCAAAACATGTCTGAATATAAAATATAATAAGAGTATAGTGATGACTGAAAACAATACTAACAACTCAACTGAATCTAGTCTATGTCTGAAATCTTCTAACTGATATGAGTTGTTGTGACATGCCCCCAACTAGTTCTAACAGGACTAAAACTAAAAAGTAAGGACTGAAAATAAAGAATGCCTATCGTCCTCGAACTATGAGGACTCACCACTGAGCTGCTGAGTATGAACCCTAGGTCTAATCAATCATTGGGAAACTGAAGGAACTGATTGAATTCTAGGTACCTAGTGGGTGAAAGGAACCCACTAGTTTAATCCTACATACCTGGTGAAGAAAACTATGGAGAAATCCTTGGATTTTTGGGGCTGAACCTGATGAAGACCTCTGCTTGTTCTTGAGGGAAAACTATCGCTTCTTTCTCCTCTTTTCTTTCTATGTTTAATGAATTTAGGATAGTGAAAGTGTTTGGTAGTTTTTGACTAATAAAATAGGCTTAGAGTACTCAAAACAACGTAGCCTAGGCATTAAAAGAGGAAGGAAAATTCCAGAATACCCCTAGAAATATTAAAAGAAATCTACTGAAAATCACAACACAGGGATCACGACTTGGTTGACGGGACATACCCCTAGATGATGGACCATGAACTGAGTCGTGGTCCTACACTGAAGTCTTGGGCAGTTCTCTGATATAAGGAAACTATGACCCACAATATGGACCGTACTCATGAACGACGGTTCGTCATGTGGCTCGTGGTTCCTGGGACTTTGGTCTAGTCTGGGGATTCCAAAAGTCAAAGGATGGACTGTTGTTCTGAAGAATGGTCTGTAAACTTACTCATGGTTCCTGAGTCCTAAACTGAGGGTACTCTGATTCGGGGAAACCACGGGTGACAGGATAGACCGTTGTTTGAAACTACGATCTGTGATCCCGTCCATGGTTCTGAGTAAGAGAAATTATAGTTCTCTGATCTTCGGATCCACGAGTCAAACAATGGTTTGTAGTCCTGGACTATGGCCCGTGATCTAACTCATGGTTCCTGGGACATGAACTGGGGGTCTACTAGAAATGGGAACTACGGTTGAGATGATGGATCGTGGTTCCAGACTACGGTCCGTGATCTTAATCGTGGTCCCTGGAACTTAAACTGTTGGTCTACTATAAATGGGAATTATGGGCAAGACAATGGACCGTGCTTCTAAACTACAATCCGTGGTCTTAACCGTCATTCCTGAAAACTTGATTTTTTTTCCTGAAGTTTTTATTTCTTCTATTTTTCTAAGCTAAGTCTGGGCTTGGGAGTTCTCGGGTGTTACTGTCACGACCCGATTTCTCGGTCATGATGGCACCTACAACCCCCGGTAGGTGAACCAATCCCTGTAGCCCAGAACAGCTAGTAATGGGCTACTATCTAACCAATAAGAGAACAAGATGAATAAAATAGATAATATGAATGTAAATGTATACAAATGCGGAAAACTAAACCAAACCCCAAGACCTGGTATCATAGTACAGAGCCAAACTACATACATGGAGTACAAGTAACCAAAACTATATATACAGATGTCTCTGAATGGAAATAGAGTACATGAAGCAAAAGATAAACTAAAGCTAAGCTCCGATCGCCAAGAGCTCACCCTCAGCCTGAAGTAGTCTTCAACAGATCTCCAAGCACGAATCACAACGATCTAACGGCGATGGCCCACGCTAGGATCTGCACCCAAAGATGCAGGGGGTAGGGGTGAGCACCAAATGCGAAGCATAAGGTACCCAGTAGGTATCATAGGCCGACTGGGCACATATAAGATAAAAGCGCAGTAATAGACAGAATAGAAGCAAGTAGTCACAGAAATCAACGAAAGGTACACAGGAACTAGCCCAGAGGGAAATCAACAGAACCACAGATGAGGCTAGTAAGCAGAATATACACACCAAAGGCACAGGTGAAAGTAAGAAACAACGCACCTGGGATCCTTGCAACAACAGTGTATACAAAATAAGTTTACGGAATGGACGGTATACCGGTAACCTCAAGTGTAAGAAGAAGAGAGAAAGAATAATAATAGGCATGCTCAAGACATGAATCAATACTCAACTAATCATATCAACCTCAAATCCAGAAACTAACACCCTAGCAGTACCAATCTCATACTTATCCATAATAGAGAACCATTCTGTAAATAAATAGCAAAAGTCTACCTACAGTCCCTCGGCCGCCCATACAACCGAGGAACACAAACAAGTGAAAACAAACCCTCCGGCATCCCATACTACCGGAGCGTACAATCAGCAAACAGCAAACAAGGGTGGAACCTCGAACCATGAATGATATGATGCATGAAGATCTCAAGTGCCATAGTATCTCTGTATGTACCTCCTCCGGCGCCGATCCGGCCCAGCAGGTAGGTTCCATGGAAGGTCTCTGCCCGTATACCTCTACTCCCCGTATACCCCTCTTCCGGCACACGCAGCTCGTAGCTCCTGGCCCGGATAGCAAGGTCCATGGAGGTCCTCGACCCCATACCAAAACTCAGTATCAGAATCATGTATCAAGATAGAGTCCCAGTCTCAATATCAAGATATAGAACCAGTCTCAAATATGCATGCCCAGACCCTGTCCAGGACTAAAAAATAGTAGGAAAATATCTGAAAAACCCCTCCAAGGGTGCCCGGGCGTCGCCGGGTCTAAACAGTAAAAAGTCATCTCATGTGCTCGGTCCAACCGAAGCTAAAAATCATCTCAAGTAGTAAGAAAACTCATCTAGCACTCCGGCCCTGCCGAGTCTAGTGATAATAGTAAAACTGATGATTTTAAACCACAAGTGAAATCAACCATTTCCAAATCATTTCCATCAAAAACGGCCCCCCGGGCCATGCAAGGTTTAGAAAACAGTGTCAGTAGGCCCAAAGCCAAAACCACTGTAAAACATCGATAAAACCTCTTTATATGCATGGAAATGATATGCTCACACACAACAATAGCTGCTCAACAGCTTACAATCAACCTACCGACCCTGCACAGGCCCACAGCTACTCAGCAAGCATAACCAGCCTAGAAGGATAATTCTATGCCCGGGACTCGCGGACATTCCCAAAATCCCACCGTCTATGTTCCAGAGTCAATAAGGCCCTCACAGGACCGCAAGGGTAAATAAATAAAATATATCGCCAAATACTACAAACAACGGAGGAATAAAATAGCGGACATGAATAAAGCGGTCAAGGTCTGTGGTACCAACCTAATAAACCAACCCAAGGATGCCCATTAATACAATTTTATTCTATATATACGGAGTCTAGGGAAATTAAACCGTAACCTACCTGTCGTCCGACGACAAGCTGCTGGAACACGATGTCCAAGCTCGAACTACTCCGAGAAAATCCAAAACTAAATCGGAATCGGATTTGGGAAGGAATAACTTGACAAGATAATTGATTTACTTTATCAACTATATTTTTCTCACCACAAAACCTCACACGTGAAAGATTATTTGATACTGTGCAAGTTGTGTGCAACAGTAATATATATATATATGTATACTAACTTATTTAAGTCAAAAGCTCACTTTAAACCACTCTTGCATGCAATAGTCATACGCTGCCAACCTCCAAAATATGCCACCACTTGCTGCCTTCACCTTCCACTTACACGTGGGGGTGGAGGTGGCAACCCATTTCCCCCCGTTAGGTATATATTCGGGTATTGCATAAATTCGTGATAAAATAATTATAGTATTTTAAATATGCCATAATTATTAGAAAATCATTTCCAATAAAACCTACTATATTATAATAATAAATTTTCAACATAATTAAATTTACTATCTCCGTTAAAATATTACGGAGTATAAAAACTTTATAAAATAAATACTTAAACCATTAAAATATTTTGAAAAGGCAATACTAATATAGTTTTTACCAAATTCAACTTTTAAATAATATTTCAAATACACGCACGATGCTAATAAAGTTCTTAAGTTTAGGCTCGTAATTCGCCTACGCACGATTTCGATATTCAAGAATTATCTCGGGATCCTCCCTTATATTTTATCACTGTTTTGAAACTGAAATGGCATTTTAAAACGTGAAATTGAAGCTTAAATCGGGTTAAACCCGACCCGATTCGCGACCCGGTTCGCAACCCCGTTTTCTGCCAGACAGTCCGCGGTAAAACAGTCATAACTCTTTACTCCGAGATCCGTTGGACGTGCGGGTTTGTGCGTTGGAAACTAGACTCGTAGACCTTCGATTTGGTATTTCGGGGGACTTCTAACTCTTTATATATCGGGAGAAAATCCCCGACACATTTGACCCAAAGTTCAGAAAATTGTTAAAGGTCTTACGATATCTTTTGTCGATTTGCTTGACTTCAAACTTAACCGTGGAAATGACCGGAAGGGTCATTACATCATCCACTACTAAAAAGGGCTTTCGTCCTCGAAAGTCAAGGTCAAGGGGGTACCTGAAGGCTAAAATAGCTGCGGATACTGATCCCGCATATCTCTCTCGGTCTCCCAGGTAGCCTCCTCGACTGGACGGTGCCTCCACTGAACCTTAACAACCGGGATCTCTCGAGACCTCAATCTCCTGACATCTTGGCCAAAATAGCTGACGGCTCCTCAACAAAGGCTAAACCCTCATCCAACTGAACTGAATCCCACTGCAACACATGAGACTCATCTGGGATATACCGACGCAACATCGAAAATGAAACACAGGATGTATAGCTGAAAACATCGGAGGTAAGGCTAACTGATAGGCAACGCTACCAACCCTCTGCAGAATCTCAAACGGCCCAATGTACCTGGGGCTAAGCTTGCCCCGCCTACCAAATCTCATCACGCCCTTCATGGGCGATACACGGAGAAACACCAAGTCACCGACACTAAACTCCAAGGCACGAAGCCTACGATCAGCATAACTCTTCTGCCTGCTCTGAGCTGCCCGAAGTCTATCCTGAATCACTCGGACTCGGTCTAAGGAATCTCGAAGCAAATCTGTGCTCTGTGGCCCAGCACTAAAACCATCAAACCAACCTACCGGTGATCTGCAACGCCTGCCATACAAAGCCTCAAAAGGTGCCATGCCGATACTCGAATGGAAGCTGTTATTATAAGCAAACTCTGCCAAGGGAACAAACTGATCCCATGAACCTCCAAAGTCGAGAACACCGGCCCGAAGCATGTCCTCCAGGACCTGAATGGTCCTCTCGG
Organism: Jaltomata sinuosa; assembly: GCA_003996215.1. Taxonomy (NCBI): domain Eukaryota; kingdom Viridiplantae; phylum Streptophyta; class Magnoliopsida; order Solanales; family Solanaceae; genus Jaltomata; species Jaltomata sinuosa. The sequence continues at coordinate 10,523 of QJPP01001371.1, forward strand.
ACTGGCCATCCGTCTGAGGGTGGAAAGCGGTGCTAAGATGAACCTCTGTACCCAAATCTCGCTGAATAGCCCTCCAGAACTGAGATGTAAACTGAGTGCCACGGTCTGAAATGATAGAAGCTGGGACCCCGTGCAACCGAACAATCTCACGAAGGTAGATTTGAGCTAACCTCTCTGCACCATAAGAAGTCTGAACCGGCAAGAAATGTGCTGACTTAGTCAGCCTATCAACAATCACCCATATGGAATCAAACCTCTGAGAAGTACGAGGCAAACCAACAACAAAGTCCATAGTAATCCCTTCCCACTTCCACTCAGGAATGGGAAGTCGCTGCATCAAACCACCAGGTCTCATGTGCTCGAACTTAACCTGCTGACAGTTCAAGCACCGAGATACAAACTCCGCTATATCCCGCTTCATACCACTCCACCAGTAAAGCTGCCTCAAGTCTCTATACATCTTCGCTGTGCCAGGGTGAATGGAATATCTAGTACAATGTGCCTCACAAAGTATCAACTGAATCAAATCACTAACCCTCGGAACACAAAGGCGACTATCATACCTCAGAACCCCATCTGAATCTAGAGTAGCCCGACTGGTCTCACCCTGAACAACCCGATCACGAAGGTCACACAACTGCTGATCCTCAAACTGGCGGCTCTGAATCTGATCAATCAAGGTAGAACGAACCTCAATGTTGGCGAGGACTCTGCTAGGATCCGACAAGTCAAGCCTAACCAGACGGTTAGCCAAGGACTGAATGTCCAAGGCCAACGGCCGCTCTGAAACTGAAAGAGAAGCTAGGCTACCCATACTCACTGTCTTTTGACTCAAGGCATCCGCTACCACGTTTGCCTTGCCCGGATGATACAGAATGGTGAAGTCATAGTCCTTCAGTAACTCGACCCATCTCCTCTGTCTTGAGTTCAACTCCCGCTGACTCGTGATGTACTGAAGACTACGGTGATCGGTGAAGATATCACAGTGAACTCCATATAAATAATGTCTCCAGATCTTGAGCGCGAAAACTACTGCCGCCAACTCTAAGTCATGAGTGGGGTAGTTGCGCTCGTGAACCTTCAGCTGCCTCGACGCATATGCTATTACTCGACCCTGCTGCATCAACACACAACCAAGACCAACCCCAGAAGCATCACAATACACGGAGAAGCTCTGACCCTCAACCGGCAAAGTCAAACTGGAGCTGAAGTCAATAAGGCCTTAAGCCTCTGGAAGCTATCCTCACACTGATCCGACCACTGAAATGGGACATCCTTCCTAGTCAGCATAGTCAAGGGTGCTGCTATGGAAGAAAACCCCTCAACAAACCGTCTGTAGTAACCTGCTAACACCAATAAGCTGCGAACTCAGTAACAGTAGTAGGTCTGAGGCCACTCACCAAAACCGCTGAAGATCTTTCCCGGATCATACCTAATCCCATCCTTAGACACCACGTGGCCTAGGAATGCAACTGACTCAAGCCAAAACTCACACTTTGAGAACTTGGCATAAAGACGATGATCTCTCAAAGTCTGGAGTATAACCCTCAAGTGCTGCTCATGCTCATCTCTACCACGCGAGTATACCAAGCTGTCGTCTATAAAAACTATCACAAATGAGTCCAAATACGGGCCAAGAACACTGTGCATCAAGTTCATAAAGGCTGCGGGGGCATTAGTCAACCCAAAAGACATCACCAGGAACTCATAATGGCCATAACGTGTCCTGAATGCTGTCTTAGGGATGTCCTCCGACCTAATCCTCAACTGATGGTAGCCAGACCTCAAATCAATCTTCGAAATTACACAAACTGAAAGAAACCTGAAGCTGGTCAAACAAATCCATCAATCCTTCGACACGATACCTATCTTCACATGTCACCCCTTGACAAGCTTTCCTCACTACTTCAGCTGCCGAAATCCGAAGTACACATGCGCATCGCCCAGAGACCCCATCCTTGCTTCTTCACGAAATTGAGAACAGGAGCACCCCAAGGTGACACACGGGTCTAAAAACCCCTTAGCAAACAGATCCTGGAGCTGCTCCTTAAGCTCCCTCAACTCAGCAGGGGCCATGCGGTAAGGAGGAATAGAAATGGGCCTAGTACCCGGCTCCAACTCAATAGCAAAATCAATATCTCTCTCAGGTGGAAGGCCTGGCAGGTCGGTAGGAAACACAGCGAGGAAGTCTCTAACCACAGGAACAAACTCAGGAGAAGTGGGGTCAGCACTAACATCTCGGACATATGCTAGATAAGCTACACACCCACGGGCAATTAACTTCCTAGCTCGAAGACAAGAGATGATCCCAGATGGTGCATGGCTAACAGAACCCTGCCACACAACCGGGGATACACTGGGCACAGCTATGGTAATGGTCTTGGCATAACAATCCAAAACCACACGGTGAGGGGATAACCAGTCCATGCCCAGTATCACATCAAAATCTAGCATATCAAGAATCATCAAGTCACCCCAAGTCTCTGAATCACCAATAGATAACATACAGGATCTCACAATCCGATCCACTACTAAAGAATCTCCTACTGGGGTCGAAACAGAAACAGGAATAGATAATGGCTCACTAGCCAACCCCAAACAAGGCACAAAGTAGGCAGATACATATGAACAAGTGGATCCAGGATCAAATAAAGCCATAGCAGGCTGATGGCACACAGATATCGTACCTGTAATCACAGCATCTGAGGCCTCTGCCTCTGGTCTCCTAGGGACCGCATAAAACTGACGACGACCTCCACCTGCCCGACCGCCATCCCTACCACCTGCTCTACCGCGTGGCGCACCACCTCTAATCTGACGACCACCCCCTCTAGCAGGGGGCTGAACTGCCCGTAAAGGCTCGGCTAACTGAACTGTACCCTGCTGAGGGCAATCTTTAGCAAAATGACCCATCGCACCACAAGTAAAACAAGCCCTAACGGCCTACTCTGTCGAGATGAACCCGCAAATCCCGAATGACTACCACGACCTGATGCCCCAGAAACTGTATCCCTCGAAGACTGGCAGCTATAGCCCTGATGGCTGCCCTGACCCTGCTCGAACTGGGTACTACCGAAAGTCTGAAGTGAAGACTGAACCGGTCGGCTGGACTGACCCTGGTACTCCTGTGGCTGATAACTCCGACTCCACTAGCCAGGACCTCTACCGCCATATCTGGGACCACTATAGACACCCTGATGTCGAGGCCTCTTATCTCTGGACCCCTGATCATGTCGTTGTAGGTCCTCCACAGTGCGGGCATAATCTACAATAGCTTGGAATGACCGACCACTGGCAATCAATATCTCAGCTGGCTGCCTGATCTCTGGCCTCAAACCCCATACAAATCTGCGAATTCTATCAGCCTCGGTAGGAATGATCATAGCTCCGAACGGTGCTAGCTGATGAAAGCGGGTCTCATACTCCGAGATAGTCATAAATCCCTGCACAAGGTGAGTAAACTTCTCCCTGCGACGCTCCCGATCACTCTGGGGTAGGAACTTGGCCATAAAGGCCTCATAAAACTCAGACCAGGTCAAAGGAGGTGACGACGCTGGTCTACAAGCAACCTGGGCCCTCCACCATAACTTCGCTGGGCCCTCTAACTGGTAGGTAGTATAACCAACCCCGTGAGTCTCCAACCAACCCAGATGATGCAACATCTCCTCACAGATGGTAATAAAATCATGTGGATCCTGTCCAGAAGTACCCGCAAATCTCGGGGGTGCTAACCTCAAAAATCTGCCCAATGCCTTCTGCTCTGTCTCTGTCATAACTGGGCGAGGAGCAAGAGGCTGTGCAACAGATGGAACTGGAATAACCTCCGCACGGGGAGCCATAGTAACAGGCTGTGCACCTAAGCTCTGTGCACCCAGGGCTGCCTCCTGAGCAGATGTCTGCGCTACCTCCGAAGGCCGCTCTCCAATCACACCCAAAACTGCAATAGTAATCCCCGAATATCTGGAGACGGAGCTGTGGGTGGAGCTGGCACAGAAGTGGGCACTGGAGCTGGTACTGGAGCTGGCGCTGGAGCTAGTGGTACCTGGGCTGCCCCCTGAACCACACGCTGCTCGGGCTCTACCTCCACGCTAGCAGCTCTAGCAGGTGCCACTGTTCGAGGGCGTCCTCGACCCCTAGCTGGAGTGGGAGGCTCATCCTCGCGTGCTGCCGATGATCTCGTACGAACCATCTGCGGAAGAATGAAGTAGAACAAATGAGATTTCCAGAAACTTCAAGGGTTGTACGCACGACACGGAAGCAATGAAAGAGTCAAATTTCCTAAAATGCCACTGTAGCCTCCCAAAGATTGAGTACGGACGTCTCCGCCCCGATCCGCAGGACTCTACTAGACATTGGCTCCTATACTGATGACACCGGTGAACCTAAAGCTCTGATACCAAGTTGTCACGACCCGATTTCTCGGTCATGATGGCACCTACAACCCCCGGTAGGTGAACCAAACCCTGTAGCCCAGAACAGTTAGTAATGGGCTACTATTTAACAAATAAGAGAATAAGACGAATAAAATAGATAATATGAATGTAAATATATACAAATGCGGAAAACTAAACCAAACCCCAAGACCTGGTATCATAGTACAGAGCCAAACTACATACATGGAGTACAAGTAAACCAAAACTATATATACAGATGTCTCTGAATGGTAATAGAGTACATGAAGCAAAAGATAAACTAAAGCTAAGCTCCGATCGCCAAGAGCCCACCTTCAGCCTGAAGTAGGCTCCAACAGATCTCCAAGCACGAATCTCAACGATCTACCGGCGATGGCCCACACTAGGATCTGCACCCAAAGATGCAGGGGGTAGGGGTGAGCACCAAATGCGAAGCATAAGGTACCCAGTAGGTATCATAGGCCGACTGGGCACATATAAGATAAAAGAGCAGTAATAGACAGAATAGAAGCAAGTAGTCACAGAAATCAACGAAAGGTACACAGGAACTAGCCCAGAGGGAAATCAACAGAACCACAGATGAGGCTAGTAAGCAGAATATACACACCAAAGGCACAGGTGAAAGTAAGAAACAACGCACCTGGGATCCTTGCAACAACAGTGTATACAAAATAAGTTTACGGAATGGACGGTATACCGGTAACCTCAAGTATAAGAAGAAGAGAGAAAGAGTAATAATAGGCATGCTCAAGACATGAATCAATACTCAACTAATCATATCAACCTCAAATCCAGAAACTAACACCCTAACAGTACCAATCTCATACTTATCCATAATAGAGAATCATTCTATAAGTAAAAAGCAAAAGTCTACCTACAGTCCCTCGGCCGCCCATACAACCGAGGAACACAAACAAGTGAAAACAAACCCTCCGGCATCCCATACTACCGGAGCGTACAATCAGCAAACAGCAAACAAGGGTGGAACCTCGAACCATGAATGATATGATGCATGAAGATCTCAAGTGCCATAGTATCTCTGTATGTACCTCCTCCGGCGCCGATCCGGCCCAGCAGGTAGGTTCCATGGAAGGTCTCTGCCCGTATACCTCTACTCCCCCGTATACCCCTCTTCCGGCACACGCAGCTCGTAGCCCCTGGCCCGGATAGCAAGGTCCATGGAGGTCCTCGACCCCATACCATATCTCAGTATCAGAACATGTATCAAGATAGAGTCCCAGTCTCAATATCAAGATATAGAACCAGTCTCAATATGCATGCCCAGACCCTGTCCAGGACTAAAAATAGTAGGAAAATATCTGAAAAACCCCTCCAAGGGTGCCCGGGCGTCGCCGGGTCTAAACAGTAAAAAGTCATCTCATGTGCTCGGTCCAACCGGTGCTAAAAATCATCTCAAGTAGTAAGAAAACTCAACTAGCACTCCGGCCCTGCCGAGTCTAGTGAAAATCGTAAAACTGATGATTTTAAACCACAAGTGAAATCAACCATTTCTAAATCATTTCCATCAAAAACGACCCCCCGGGCCATGCAAGGTTTAGAAAACAGTGTCAGTAGGCCCAAAGCCAAAACCGCTGTAAAACATCGATAAAACCTCTTTATATGCATGGAAATGATATGCTCACACACAACAATAGCTGCCCAACAGCTTACAATCAACCTACCGACCCTGCACAGGCCCACAGCTACTCAGCAAGCATAACCAGCCTAGAAGGATAATTCTATGCCCGGGACTCGCGGACATTCCCAAAATCCCACCGTCTATGTTCCAGAGTCAATAAGGCCCTCACAGGACCACAAGGGTAAATAAAATATATCCGCAAATACTACAAACAACGGAGGAATAAAAATAGGCGGACATGAATAAAGCGGTCAAGGTCTGTGGTACCAACCTAGTAAACCAACCCAAGGATGCCCATTAATACAATTTTATTTTATATATACGGAGTCTGGGGAAATTAAACTGTAACCTACCTGTCGTCCGACGACAAGCTGCTGGAACACGATGTCCAAGCTCGAACCACCCCGAGAGAATCCAAAATTAAATCGGAATCGAAATCGAATTTGGGAAGGAATAACTTGACAAGATAATTGATTTACTTTATCAAATATATCTTTCTCACAACAAAACCTCTCACGTGAATGAGTATTTAATACTGTGCATAATTGTATGCAATCAGTAATATATACTTTATGTATATAACTTTCAGCAATCACTAATATATAATCAGTGTGAATGCTGCCACCTTTCAACCCTATAATGCTGCCTTCACCTTCCACTTACACGTGGGGGTGGAGGTGGCAACCACTTTCCCTCCGTTAGATATATATTCGGGTATTGCATAAATTCGTGGTAAAATAATTATAGTATTTTAAATATACCATAATTATTAGAAAATCATTTCCAATAAAACCTACTATATTATAATAATAAATTTTAACATAATTAAATTTACTATCTCCGTTAAAATATTACGGAGTATAAAAACTTTATAAAATAAATACGTAAACACTTATATCGTACCAAACATATTTTTCATAAGCCTTTTAAAATATTTTGAAAAGGTAATAATAATATACTTTTTACCAAATTTACTTTTTAAATAATATTTCAAATATACGCACGATACTAATAAAATTCTTAAGTTTAGGCTCGTAATTCGCCTACGCACGATTTTGATATTCAAGAATTATCTCGGGATCCTCCCTTATATTTTATCACTGTTTCGGAACTGAAATGGCATTTTAAAACGTAAAATTGAAGCTTAAATCGGGTTAAACCCGACCCGATTCGCGACCCGGTTCGTAACCCGTTTTCTGCCAGACAGTCCGCGGTAAAACAGTCATAACTCTCTGCTCCGAGATTATTTGGACGTGCGGTTTTGTGCGTTGGAAACTAGACTCGTAGACCTTCGATTTGGTATTTCGGGGGACTTCTAACTCTTTATATATTGGGAGAAAAGCCCCGACACATTTGACCCAAAGTTCAGAAAATTGTTAAAGGTCTTACGATATCTTTTGCCGATTTGCTTGACTTCAAACTTAAACGTGGAAATGACCGGAAGGGTCATTACACGCAAACAGTCGCTAAATACACATACTTACCCCCTTACCTAGACCCCAGTGATAATCTAATCTGACCTATCTGACTGTACATGTGTCATGAATCAATGCAACTTTGAGTCTCTATGGTACCATATATGTGCTTCCCCGTAGGTACAACCTACCCATCCATAGGTATGGTTTGCCCAGCCTTTAGGCACGGTTTTCCCCACCAGAAGGTGCGGTAATGTAATGTAACTGCTGCCCCATAGGTATAACCTACCTATACTATAGGTACGGTTTGCCTGGCCCAAAGTCACATTAATATAATGTAGTTGCTTCCCTATAGGTATAACTTGCCCATCTCGTAGGTATGGTCCGCCTGGCCCAAAGGAACGTTAATAGTAACCAAAATATAGGCTCGAAAACCCTGCAGTGTCAGTGTCTGCTGAGGCCAAAACAAGCTCATAGGCGATAGCAAGATGATAAAAATAACACAATAATATTATGTAATCACATATGACCTCAATACAATCATAACATGCTCTTCTAGTCCGCTAAGTAAGAAATAGATTGCTACTGATAGTCGGTATATAATGTTGTCGGGAAAAACTCAATACTATAAGGTCACTAGTCAAATAACGATGTTACATAGGCTATACAAGATTTGTCCTTAAAGGTCATGCCCAAAAGTAAAAAGAAAGCCTTAACATACCTTTCAACTGAAGCCCCAAAGGGGTTGCTATGAAGCTTGACCAACCAAATGGAATGCAATAAATATGAGAATCAACAAGGCTGCAAGAACGAGCCATATCAATTAATAAGGCAACAATTTCACACTCGTGACCAGACAAGTCCAAATCATAAAATGAGGCTACTAACAATAATAAACAATAGCTAAATTCAACAACAATATGGTAACCATATCTCAAAAGAGCGATGAGCTCCCGAGGTACTATTTCAAGGGGTACTTCACATTATTCAATCCAACAACCATCTTATGTGACTCCAATAAGAATCAAACTAATACCAAGTCCCTCCAACACCATAACACCATCAGTACACAACAATAATAATCAAACTTAACAAGACAAAGGGGCTTCCCAGAGCTACGTTATCCAAAATACCGCTTCGTGGCTCAAAAATCTATAATAACAATAATAGAACATGGAATTATGAAAGAGGGTCATAGGAAAATGATTTCCTTGACAAAAACCCTTGAAATACTAAGCTAAACAATCTGCCTCTTTGAAGTAACAACAGCCAAAGCCAAAATCAACAAGAAACTACTACAAGTCATCGGCAACTACAACTTTTTGTAACTAAAAGCTTAGAATCTCGATTCAATAAATAGATAAGTGTACGGGATCCTTACCTTGCCAATATAACTCTATAGCTACTGCAACATGCTCAATAAATAGATTCTATCTCGCTGCTACAACACCCATGAAGATACACCATGAAATAAACAGGGCAAACTATAACAAAATGACGAGCTTGGCGATGTAGAGCAATATTGGTTAAACTTCCGAAGCAAAAGCATCAAAGTCCATGGAGTATTTAGGGTCTTTACTTCTGATTGTTTGTGATTTTTGGGTGACATTTATGAGTTAAAATGAAGGGAAATCATCTTATATAAAGCTAAACTGACTTTGGGCTAGGGGCCCCACCTTGACGTGCCTTCTTATGCAGTCTTACAAAAACATAAATATCTCTCTTTTCTGAATTCTTATGGATAAATGGTTTGGTGTATTGGATACTAGACTTCTAGACCTTTAATTTGGTAGGTTGGGGGCCCTCTAACTCTTTATAGATTGGCAGAAAATCTTTGAGACATTTGACCTAAATTTTCAGAGAATTTCTTAATGGAATTTGCAATAACTTTTCCCGACTTTTATTTTGAAACTTGCTTAATTTCAAAACTTAACATACAACCATTGTGCATTTAAAATACCTCATAAAAAAATTTTCCTAACATATTAAGCTCTTAGTCTTATCCCAAAAGTATGAGTTAATCCATTATTTAAATGGGTGAGGTGTTATAGGACAGAGCCACATGTATGCATTTTCGGTCCATCCAGAGGCTAAGGCTTCAGATGGCATCATCACAGGTATGATCTCCATTTTCCATCAGTCAGCTTCTGCATTATTTGATCCAGGGTTTAATTTTTGTATGTGTCTGCTTATTATGCTACTCGTCTTGAGTCAGCTTGTGAGTTATTGCATGTGCCATTGCATGTAGCTACTTAAGGGGGAGATTCTTTAGTAGTGGATCATGTGTGTCAGGCCTGTTTGGTGGCTATTATGTTGTATGACATATGGGTATACCTAGTTGTGATAGAGATAGTGTACTTTGATGTGATTTTAGGAATAGATTGGTTGTCTCCCTATTATGCGTTCTCAGATTCCTTTGCCAAAACTGTCACTCTTTGGATGCCTGGTACCCCTCTTATTGTATGGAATGGTTCTGAAATCCATATATCGAGGGGAGTTATATATTTCCTAGGAACCCAACGATTGGTTGAGTAGGGGTGCTTGGCCTATCTTGCTTACGTCTGTGATACTAGTGCCACCACACTTTTACTTGAGTCAGTTCCTATGGTTTGTGAGTATTCGAATGTGTTTCCCTATGATCTACCAAGTCTTTCTCCTGCTTATGATAACAACTTTAGTATTGATATTGAGCCTGATACCCAGCCTATTTCTATTCCGCTATATTAGATGGCACCAGCCGAGTTGAGAGAGCTTAAGGATCAGCTCTAAGATTTATTGAGTAGAGGGTTCATCAGGCCTAGTGTGTCTCTGTGGGGTGCTCCTCTTCTATTTGTGAATAAAAAGGATAGGTCCATGTATATATGTATTGACTACAGGAAGTTGAATAAGGTGACCATTAAGAATAGGTATCTGATTCTTCATATTGATAATTTATTTGACCAGCTATAGGGTGCAATGGTGTTCTCTAAGACTGACTTGAGTTTAGGGTATTATCAATTGAGGATTAAGGTGGCGAACATCTCAAGGATTGCATGTAGGACTCGATACGACTATTAGGAGTTCATAGTCATGTATTTTGGGTTGGCCAATGCCCCATCAGCTTTTATGGAATTGATAAACCGTGTGTTCATAACCTACCTAGAATCTTTTATTATTGTGTTCATCGATGATATTCTAGAATATTAGAGTAGTAGAGAGGAGCATGAGTAACATCTGAGATTTGTACTTTAGACCTTGTGAAATCATCAGTTATATGACAAATTCACTAAGTCTAAGTTTTGGCTTGAGTCTATGGCATTCTTGGGGAACATGGTGTTCAAGGATGAGATTATGGTAGATCCTACAAAGATTGCAGCAGTTTGTGACTACTCTAGGCCTATTTCTCCTACCAAGGTTTGCAGTTTCATTTGGTTAGCGGTTTATTATAGATGGTTTGTGGAAGGGTTTTCTTCTATAGCGGCTCCTTTGACTAGATTAACTCAGAAGAATGTCCCTTTCCAGTGGTCTGACGAGTGTGAGGCGAGCTTTATGAATCTCAAGGCCTTATTGACTTCAGCTCTAATTTTTACTTTTTTAGTCAAGGGCAAATGGTTTACTGTGTATAGTGATGCTTCTAGAGTTGTTTTGGGGTGTGTATTGATGCAGCAGGGCCAAGTTATTACTTATGCTTCTAGACTGCTAAAGGTTCACAAGAGGAACTACCCCATTCATGACCTGGAGTTAACGGTGGTAGTCTTTGCATTGAAGATTTAGAGGCATTATTTATGTGGCGTGCATTGTGAGATCTTCATTGACCATCGTACTCTTCAGTTCATTTTCAGCCAGAAGGACATAAATTTGAGATGGCACAGATGGTTGGAGTTACTGAAGGACTATGACCTATGATCTTTTATCATCTGGGCAAGGCAAATGTGGTAGCAGATGCCTTGAGCTGGAAGAATGTGAGTATGGGTAGCTTGACTTTCTTGGCAGCAAAGAAGTAACCTTTACCTTTGGACATCCAGTCCTTAGCTAACAGGTTGGTTAGACTTGATATTTATGATCTAGGTCATACTCTTGCTTGTGTTGAGGCTAGATATTCCTTGTTAGAGTAGATTCAGGCACATGAGTTTGATGATGTGACATTGAGGATCATTCGTAATAAGGTGTTGAGTGGAGGGTCTAGGAAGGCGACCTTAGATTCAGAGGGAATTCTAAGGATTGAGGGTCATATCTGTGTTTCTAGAGTTGGAGACCTGGTCAGGTTGATCTTAGAGAAGGGTTATTGTTCTAGGTATTCCATTTATCCTGGGGAAACTAAGATGAATCATGACTTGCGATAACACTAATGGTTGTGTGAAATGAAGAGGGATATCTCAGATTTTGTGTCTAGGTGCTTGAACTGTCAATAGGGGAAGTTTAAGCACCAGAGACTAGGTGGTTTGACCTAGAGGCTACCCATTCTGGAGTAGAATTAGAAGAGAATAGTTATGGACTTCGTAGTAGGCTTTCTATGTACCTTGTGGAGGTTTGATGCTATATGGGTGATCGTGGATAGGTTGACAAAGTTTTCTCATTTTCTGTCGGTTCAGACTTCCTAATGTTCAGAGAGATTGGCTCAAATTTACATCCAGAAGGTTGTCCATTTGCATGGGGTGCCTGTTTCAATCATTTTTTACCATGGTACTTAGTTTACTTCTTGTTTCTGGAGGTCTATTCAGAGAGAGTTGGGTACCAGAGTTGATATAAGCACTGCTTTTCACCCATATACTGATAGTCAGTCAAAGCATAGTATTCAAGTCCTAGAGGATATGTTGCGGGTCTGTGTTATTGATTTTGGAGGTCAGTGGGACCAATTCTTACCCTTGTAAGAGTTTGCATATAATAATAACTACCACTCTAGTATTCAAATGGATCTATTTGAGGCATTATATGGTAGGCGGTGCAGATCTTCAGTGGGTTAGTTTAATGCCTTTGAGGTTAGATCGTGGGGTACTGACTTGCCTAATGTTTCCATAGATAGATTTTGGGTTATTTAGGAGAGGCTTCATATTTTCCAGAGTAGGCAGAAGAGCTGTGCTGACTGGAGGATTTGATACTTAGAGTTTATAGTTGGTAACCCTGTGTTCCTTTGGGTATCACCCATAAAGGGCGTGATGAGGTTTGGGAGGAAGGGTAAGATCAGTCCTAGGTTCATTGGGTTGTTTAAGATCCTTCGTCGCATTGGAGAGGTAGCATATGAGTTAGCCTTGTCTCCTACTTTTTTAGTTGTTCACCCTATTTTCTATGTGTCCATGGTGCATCGTTGTGTACTGGATAAGTCTCACATGCTTCAGGGGGATTCAGTTCAGTTGAATAAGTCGCTAGACTTTGAGAAGGAGCCAGTTGCTATCTTGGATAGACAGGTAAGGAAATTATGGTCCAAGGAGATTTTATCAGTTAAGGTTCAGTGGCGGCATCATCCTATCAAGGAGGCTACATGGGAGATTGATACCAACATGTGTACCGCTATCCTTATCTCTTTAAGCCTTCATGTGTCTTACTTTCTTTAACTTTTAAGGAAGAAAGTTCTTTTAGTAGTGGATGTTGTAATGACCCTCTAGGTTATTTTCTTGATTTTCATTCTTTTCCCATATTTGAACTTTCCCACAATGGCTACCGATCATTTATGACTTTTCAGGCCTAAAGGTTTGGTTCCCGGGCAGTTCATTTGTATTTTAAGCCCACTTCCCTGCTTTGAAACTCTTATTGCTAGGAGAGTTGACTTTGGTCAACATTAAGAGAAGACGACCTCAGATGGAAATTCTATCAGCGTTGTTAGCTACAAAATGTTGACTTTGGGTTAGTAAGACCTTTGGTTCGGGTCTCAAGGTTTTCGGACTCGTTTTGGGCTATTGGGTTTCTTTTTGGTAAAAGTAGGTTTTTAGGCATGGGGCCCACTTTTCATTCAAACAATCTCTGTTGGGAATTTTATCATTTTTGTTGAGTCCAAAATATTATTTTTTAGGGTAGCATATTTGGTTTGTGTTCACAGGATTCCGAATGAATCTTGAGGGTCCATCTGGTGACTTTCTAAGTTGTGAAAACTGTTGGTTTTGCTGTTGATGATGCAGGGTCATTTAACCATTCGCCGATGTAGAGGGGTGGCTGCCTACGTGGGATTGTGTATATGGTGGCCCCATTGCGTACACGATGAAGAGTCACCTGACCCCGCCTCCCTCTGTGCTTGGCAAATGTGTGGTCTAGACAAAGTACCCTCATTTTATTCCTTGATCAAGAAAAAAAAGATTAAGGTAATGATCCTACTCTTCCTCTAGGATTTTATGAAATCATGCTCTATGTAATAATGTTCAATAATTTGTGAAACCCTTGCCTTACGCTACTCTATGGAACTATGAACTCATGTATCATGTATGCCGCAATGTTAAATGAATCCATGATACGTTATACGTCTATGCTAAGTCTCATGTCTCCAATAGTAAGTTCTTAAAACTCTTTCTTGAAAAAATGTTACGAAATTTCTTATGAGTACGATATTTATGATAAGGAACAAATAAATAGTATACCTTGATAGAATTCCTTTCCTACCTATGACCATCATTCGATGATCAATGATCCCAATGGGGAGATATTAAAATACCTCGAAATTCATGCTAAGATATTTGAACTTTCTCATGCATGTATTAAAGTTCCCAAGTCAAATATATAAGCACCAAAGTCATCTCAGATCTAATTCCGGGGTACATAACAAAGTTACGAGGGTAAAAGGGAGAAAAACAACTTATGGTGTCACTAAAGCCACTGTGGAGCACAACCATTACGAGTCTAAGAGAGCGCTATGTACTTTTTATATACATAGGAAAATTTTCCTACCGCGTTACCGCCACACTTTGAGGCTCGTGTAGAGGCACACCAAAAATGTGGGAATTTTTGCACATCATAAAATCAAGAGTATTTTCATCCTAGGTGTTTTGGGTACTTGTTATAAACATTTTAATCCCATTATTGAAATTATATGGGCGACTTAAATATCTATGCTCTCAATTTCTCTCCTCCCTTCAACCTCTAACAACAAGGGTTTCAAGGAAAACCACAAGGTCCAAGAATGGATTACGTAGGATTCTTCTTTAAGATATAATCTTCTTTTGTTAACTAGGAGCGAATAAGTTATGTAATCATGATCCAAAAATCGAATCATGGTGGCACCTACCCAATCCCATCTTGATAGGTAAGCCAACTCTCAATGCAATAAGAATTTAAGTAAAAGTGGAAAATAAGAGATTTACACACGAATATCTCAAAATTCTTCAAATATTCATACATAAAAGATGAAAAGAATACATAATCCATCCCAGGACTCAGAGTCCTATGTACAAGAGCTTCTAATACATGGTAAATCTGATACATCACTTTCCAAGACATAAAGGACATGAATGAAAATGAAGAGGGAAATGGGTCAAGTCTCCAGATGGGGGGATCTCACCAAGAATCCAATCAAACACTGACCATGCATGAAATCAAGGATCACGCTAGAGACTAATGCTAGAATCTGCGTCAGAAAAGATGCAGAAATGTAGGGTGAGTACAAACCACTCCTACTCAGTAGCATCATAGGCCGGTCGAGCTTAAGAGGTAACTATATCGCATGAAGAGCATTAAATAATCCTGCATCCAGAAAAGTCCCAGCATTTTAATAATAGTAGTTAATAAGGAATATAATAAGGCATAACAATATAAAATGTGCAATGCAATGCTATGCGATGTAATGCAATAACCAATGATCCTAGCGATATACACCCCCTCCCTAGTAGCATGCTGTAAGGTGAGACCCATGAAAAAATCACGAGGTCCGTGTATCTTGCCCAAAATATTTCCTGCCAATGAACATCATCATCTCTATCAATATATCGGCCCAAACTCAAACCAAGGCCAAAATTAGTGTTTTTCTTTCAATAAAAGGTGTTTTTCCATGATACCATATTAGTGATCCATGGAATGAATGTCTATGAATAATCACAATAGTAAGATGATTGCAAATGTAATAGATATAAATACACTGTTTTCCTCAACTCAACCCAAGCTACAGGCCTCAATATCAATAAATTTCTTCAACCTTGGCCGTAGGCAACAATTATTCGTTCATCTAATTTACTTTTCATAACATTCCTATCAAAGAAATCAACCCTTTGTATGTATAATAATGCCAAAAACCCTCATATCAGGCATTAGAATATTGAATAGTCATAAAAAATACTTCAACCCTATATTTTTTTCCGCCCATAACATGCTTTATATAATCATTTCTTACCCAAGCTAAGTATGAAGAAGAGTAAGCTATAACCTACCTCGAATATCGAGCAAACACATCATGAACTATCACAAATGTGCCTTTCCTTTTCAAGCACCTGAAAATACTCTCCATCTATCAAAAATATGATCTACGAGTCTATCAATACCAATAATACTATACTTCTATTTTGAGCCCAAATAGTCAACCCTGAGCCTCAAGGGAAAATTAGTAATATTCTTGAAAAATTAATTTACCTATAAAATAAGAAACTCAAATATAAAATTTCATCAAAAATAATGCTTGTACAGTGGGTCCTTTTCCTTCTTCTCACTCTTTTACATATATCCTTGTTACTGTGGATTATGTATCAAGATGAGTTGAAGAAATCATTACAAGGAAAAATGATGCTCGTACAGAGTGTGATTTTCTAAGAAAAATATTTTTACCAAGTTTGGCACACCCTATGAGTAATTATTAGTGACCAAGGGACTCATTTTATCAATAGACAATTTTTCTCGTTATTAGCAAAATATGGTGTGACTCATAATAAAGAAACCCCATATCAAGCTCAGACACAACAAGCTAAAGTTTCCAATTGTGAATTAAAAAGAATACTTGAAAAAATGGTTGGAATTTCCCATAAAGATTGGGCTTTAAAATTAGATGATGCATTATGAGCGTATTGAATAGTGTTCAAAACATCAATTGGTACAACCCTATATAAATTAGCCTTTGCAAAATCTTGTCATTTATCATTTGAACTTAAACATAAAGCTTTTTAGGTGTTAAAAGCTTTAAATTATGATTTAACATCTACTTCAAAGAAAAGGTTTATGCAGGTAAATGAGTTGGATGAGTTAAGAATGAAGCTTATGAGAATTCATGGATTTTCAATGAAAAAACAAAAAATGGAATGATAGTCTGATTAAGCACAAAGAATTCAAGGTAGGAGATTTAGTGCTTTTGTACAACAACAAACTTAAAAATTTTCTAGGTAAGTTTAAATCTCGCTGGACAGGGTCGTTCATTATTACAAGTGTAACACCTTATGGAGCAGCAGAACTCCAACTATAGGAGGGGAAAAAAAGTTCAAGGTTAATGGGTACAAATTTAAATTTTATGTCAATCCTAGGTTTGACAGAGTTGTTTCTCCAATCATAATCAAGTAAGTCACTAAAAAACTTACATAAGTTGAGCTGACAATAATAAACTCAGAACTACTTTATTAGTGCTTTTGTTTATTTATATATTTTGTTTTTATGTTCGTGTGCATATATATGTATCTGTCACGACCCGAAATTGGGCCATAATGGCACCTACTATAACGCTCTAGTAGGTAAGCCAAACTCAATCCCTATACTGAAAGTAAAAGCTAACAAAAATAATAAAGAAGCTAAAATGAGATAATGAACCACTATATATAGATACATACATAACAGGGACAAAATATACATACTTGGGCCCTACCTAAATTAAAGGAAGATAAAATATATAAGGTATTCAATCCCAGACCTGGTGTCACTGGTATAAGAGCCACTAAAGTATGGGAATAGAAATATACTTATACAAGCTATCCAAAAATATAAAATATAGATAGATCATGCAAGATGGAAATAGATAAGCCTATGTATGCCTATAGCTCATCACAAAATGAGTCAACCAGCGGCTACAAATGAACAGGATCAATGGGGATGATTCGAGCTAGGGTCTGCATCAGAAAAACATGCAGAAGTGTAGAATGAATATCAAAACATAGGTTACTCAGTAGGCATCATAGGCTGACTAAACTCAAAAGACAATATATAGAATAAATAACATGAAAACAAAACTACACATCGAAAACCTAGACATCTCAAACATAATAGGGATAAAGTGAAAATAGTAGTAATAGTGCATGCAACATGAGTATAAATGAGAAATGTCATACAGTATGTGATAATGCAATATATGTGGACAATACAGTGAAACCCAAAATCTTACCTTGGGCTGCCCAATATCTCACCTTGGACGTGACAGTAAAGTAAAGTGTAAGTGGACTGGAATCTTACCTCAGACTGAATAGTAGAAATAGACCAGAATCTTACCTTAGATAGAGTTTACAGGTGGTACGTTCCTTTCAAAAACCAAGAATTAGTAATGAAAGTAATATGATCCCCTCGGAGCTTAAACTAGTGATAAAAATGGGAAAGTTAAGTTTAAAAGCCAAAAAATATAATACTTTGTTGGGATTGTACCACAATCCGTGTGTAAGAGTGTATGGATATATGCATGTTAATACATACATACATATATATATATATATATATATATAAACAAAGTTGGATAAACCACCCTTCATGCCATAATCACAATAACCTAGAGTTCAGCCAGTCCAAATTCATGGCCTCAGGCCCATAATCTTATAATGTGCTGAACCTTCTGGTAATTCCTGCATTTATTCTTTCTTTATACTGTTAGAGCTTGCATGTAGTGTCCCCAAGTTATATATGTTTTGTTAAGACTGGTAGTTTGGTGCCCTGTACATTCGTTGGGTCTTTATGGTTGTTTTCCTATTTTAGACCCTTAACTTAGGATATCATTGACTTCGATCAATATTCTTGGTAAATATGCTCGAAATCGAATTTCAACAGTTTCATTAGCTTAGGAGCATGAATTTTGGTCTAGATGGGCCCTTGGTTGGGGTCTAGGAGCTTTTGGTTTAGTTTTGTATTGGTTTTTGTGCTTTCTAGCCAATTAAACTTGAAACTTTTACTTTGATAAACATTTGGAGAAGACGGCCTCAAATGAAAATTTTGAGATCACTGTTAGCTCTGGAATGTCGACTTTGGGCTAGAGGGACTTTTGGTTTGGGTCTTGAGGCTTTCGAACTAATTTTAGGCCTTTGTGTTCCGCATTGGAAAAGTTGGCCTAAAGTTAGTTTTTAGGTGTGGGGCCCATATTTAATTATATTGACCTCTATTGGATGTTTTTTCAATTTTGTTGAGTCCGAAATGTCATTTTCACTTTAATAGCATTATTCATTTTTGAGTATCGGATTTCCATTGTGCCCGGAATGCACCGTAGAAGTTTTTAGCTTAGTTGGTTTTCTGAAACTGGTGGCCTTCAGCGCAATGGCGCTCAGGCAGCACGATGGCGTTAGCCGGCCGCCCGGCCTTCAGCGCATTCGCGCTTGGCCAGCTCGATAGCGTCCTCCTACCTACCAACATGATGGAGTCCTGCCTGTGCGATGGCGCCTCAGCTCCTGGCCCCTTACCCTTTTATGCGATGGTGCTCATTCGGCGCGATGGCGCCTCACCACCTGCCGGCCTTCAGTGCTATAGCACTCCTCTAGCACCGATGGCGCTGGCTTGTGTTCAGCTTTATAAAATATCGCATCTTCAATTTTTAGCCTTCGTTTCATAAATTTCCTAACTCCACACTCATTTTCTCTCAACCAAAATTGCTCGTATCAGTTCTAAGCCTTGGGGATTTCATCTAGTTGGCGAATTTTATTGCTCCCTCGTCGTTTGTTAAGTCTCTATTAGCAAACCTCCATTGTTGAGTCCTTCTCAAGCTAGAGTTTTCTTGGATTGTAGCTATCCATTTGGCTTTGATTATTCGTAATTGCGAGGATTTATGTGCGTAAGCTTATTTCTCTCATCGTGGCAAGTAGACTATTACTTTAATTTCTAGTTTTTACTCTTGAATTCCCTCTTTTACTCCTTAATTGAGCGGGTTGTTTTGTCCCTTTATTCTTGGCCAAATTTGCTCAAATTTGGAGCATGCACTCATGGAAGTAGTGTGTTCATCGTGCGGCTTTCTGTTTCTGATTTTGGGTTTTGGTTCCCCTGGGCCCGCTTTTGACTTAGATTTCGACCCGACTATTATTATAGCAATATGGGTATTACTGGTCTTGTATTAATGTGTAGTTTATGTTTATGATAGTTTGACTTCTATTTGGAGCTTCTCGGAGCCGTTCGGTCTTGAACATCATCGTTCTAGCAATTTGTCATCGGACAACAGGTAGGTTATAGTTTAACTCTTCTAGACTTTGTGTAATAGACTATAATTGTACTAATTAGCATCCTTGTGTTGGTTTTATTAGCTAGGTACTCCAGACCTTGTTTGCTTCTTCATGTCCATCTCTTTTTTGCCTCGATAATTGTAGTATTCATTGTAGTTGATAGTATCACCCTTGTGGTCCTGCGTGGCCTTGAATTTGAATCTGAACCATAGATGGTGGGTTATTTGGGAATGTCCATGCGTCCTGAACATCGATATTAGTTTGTAGAGTTGGTTATTTGTGTTGTTGAATGATAAGAGCCTGTGTAGGGTTGATAATTTGATTGTGAGCCATTGGGCTACTGTTTATGATTGAGCATGCAATTATCATGCATATAAAGATATTTTCTACATGGTTTACTACGGCATTGGCTTCGAGCCTACTATGAATGGTTTTCTAAACCTTGCATATCCCCGAGGGCCCTTTTTGGTAAAAATGGTTGTAAAAGGTTTGTTACTGATTTTTATGGATCTTCTTCGGGTAAAAGAGATTAAAAGATGATTTTATCATAGTTTTATGCACTTATATTAGACCTGGTTGAGCCATGGTGCTAGACATACGTTGACAGTGATTCGATATGATACTAGACTCAGACGGTCGAGCATCAGATTTTCTTTATTACAATTTTAGACCTGGCTATGCCTGGGCACCCTTGATGGGGTTTTTGAAACTTGAATTACTGATTTAGTCCTGGATAAACTCTTTGCATGCATTTTTGAGACTTGGTTACTAGTTTGGATCCGGATACACTCCGAACTGTTATATTGAGGCTTGAGATTTAGTATGTGGTCTACGAGTGAACATCTATGGACCTTGCTAATTCAGACCAGGGGCTACGTGATGCGAGTGTAGGAGGAGGGGTGTACAGTGGAGTTGAGGTACTCGGGGGAATCCCTTCCATGGACCATGCCTCTATTGGGCCTTTTACACTTGGTTTTAGCATATCATACTACATCATATCATTCTTTCATGTTTGATTACACTCTTGTTTGTTGTTTTCTCAGTGTACGCTCTGGTAGTATGGGATGCCAGAGGGTTTGTTTTCACTTGTATGTGTTCCTCGGGTGTATGGGTGCCCATGGGACTGCAGGTAGACTATTGTTTATTGCAATTCTATCGCGATATTGATCCTGATTATGGTTACATTTGATGACTGGGAAATAAGAGTTATATTATATACATTTGGTTCACTTGATGTTTATACTTGGGCTTTCAGTTGTTTATTTCTTGCTCAAGAGTTGTATTACTAGAAGGACTTGGTTGTTAGTCTTGTTTTTGAGCATGTTATCATTATTTTTCCTTTTTTCCTTTCCTTTTTACTTGAGGTTACTGGTATACTGCCTTCTGCTTAAAACCTCTTTACGTACTATTATTGCGAGGATCCCAGGGGCATTCTTTCTTTCTTCACCTGTGTTCGATGATGTATATTTCTATTAGCTAGCCTAGTATGTTGTTGTCTTCTTGTATCATTTTGTGGTAGCTTCAGTGTACCTACTCGTTGCTTATGTGACTACTTGTTTCATATCTTCTATATTATTACCCTTATATCTTATATGCGCCCAGTCGGCCTATGATAGCTACTGGGTACCTATTGCTTAGAAATTAGTGCTCATACTACACTTTGCATCTTCCTGGTGCAGCTCCTAGTGTGGGCCATCACCATTGATTTGTTGGAGACTCATGCAGGCTGATCTTTTAGACTATCCGAGGTTGAGGGTGAGCTCTTGACAACCAGGGCTTTCTTTTAGCTCAAGTTTTTTATTATATACTCTTTTACTATTAGGAGACATATGTATATATATACCATTGGATCCTTTGTACTCTATTGATATAGTTCTGGATCTTATACTATGATACCAGGTCGTAGGTTTGGTTTAGCTTCCTCTTATATATTTTTGTTGCTTTTTCTTTATCTTATTTCCGTTGCTTTCTCTTATATTATGCTTTTTCCGCTTGCTTATCAGATAGTAGCCCATTACTAACCATTTTGAGCTACAGGGAATAGTTTGCCTACTAGGGGGTTGTAGGTGCCAAAATGATTGATAAATCAGGTTGTGAAAGCTTGGTATCAGAGCCTAGGTTTCACCGGTGTCATCAGTATAGGAGCCAATGTCTAGTAGAGTCCTACGAATCGGGGCGGAGACGTCTATACTTATTCTTTAGGAGGCTACAATGCCATCTTAGGAAATATGACTCCCTTCTTGCTTCTATATTATGCGTCTTATCCTTGATGGTTTCCTAAAATCTCACTTATTCTAGTTCACTCTTCTATATATGGTTCGTACTAGATTGTCAACATCAGGCAGGGGCGATCCTCGACTCCAGCACCCTCGACTCTAGCTAGGGGCCAGAGAGGTTGCAGAGTTAGAGCTAGGAGACATGCCCGAGTTGTGGCACCAGTTAGAGCTCCTAGAGTCGAGGATGAGACCGAGTATGAGCCCGAGTTTGTTCTAGAGCAGCAGCATGTGGACCAGGGGACAGCCCAGGTACCACCAATGCCAGCACCATTTTTTATGCCAGCTTCAGCCCTAGCTCAGTCTTCGAGTATTCGGGGTTTACTTCTACAGTTATTAGGTATGATCAGGGATCAGCCTGCTGAGGTAGCATAAACATCCGCTCAGGGGGAAGACCTGGGTGCACAGAGTTTAGGAGCGCAGGCTACTACTGCTGAGGTTCTTCTGGTTCTGAGGTTTTTTTGGTTCCATCTGTTGCACAGCCTCTTGCTCCTCGCTCAGCTATGACAGAGACAGAGGAGAAGGCTTTGGGTAGATTTCTGAGATTGGCTCCACCTAGGTTTGCTGGTACACCTGGTCAGGATATGCATAATTTTATTACTACTTGTGAGGAGATTCTACACTATATGGGTTTATTAGAGACTCACGGTGTTGGATACACTACTTATCAGCTGGAGGGACAAGCTAAGTATGGTGGAGGGCCCAGGTTGCTTGCAGGCCCTTGATAAGTTGGTAATCTACCAACTTATTGAGCCTTTACTCATGAATTATTTCTATGTTTTGATAAGGTTTGGAGGTTCTTATGGCCTTTATTGATGTCTATGCAGGTACTTATGATCAAAGATGAAAAACAAGGAGTTGGACCCAAAAAGAGCCAAAAAGGAGTGAAGTGTGAAGTGAGCAAATGAGACGAAGATTCTGCTGAGAAATGCGGCCCTCGTGAAACACACACTTGGTTTGGTGCGGAATGCACCTCCCACTGCATGGAGATGAAAGTTGACTGATGAATCTATCAAGGTGTGTGCTCATTGTGCGATGCGCACAATGTCTTGTGCGAACCGCACCCTCTTTGCATGAAGCTGGCAATTTGCTAAGTCACTGGATCACTGAAGATGGGTGTGCGAAGCGCACATCACAACATGTGAACCGCACGTCGCGCCGCACACCACTCGAAAGGCATTTTTTCCAAGTTTATGTGACGTTTTAGGAATGTTTATAAACCCATTTTAGGCAAAATTGTAAATAGTTCTGATAGTTCTGAATTTTAGAAGATTATTCTTAGCTTTGTGAACAAGTTTTCCCTTCTAAGAACAAGAAGAGGGTTTCTCACAATTCCTTCTTCCCAACTCTTAGAACCACCATTTATGTACAAATTGAGCTTGGATATTGAGAAATTAAGCTTGAATGGAAGGGAAATTGAATTACCTATTTGGTATATCTCTTTCCTTAAGCATGAGTAGCTAAACCTCTTATCTAGGGATGTGATGATAATGGGTACTTAATAAATGGGTGTGGGTGTTGCTAATTCTTATTTATAAATGCTTATTTGACTTGGGTCTAGTGATTTCACCATATATTAACTCTAAAGTTGGTGGTTACAAATATTGACTTTCCTTACTTGGTTATGTTGTTGCATGAAAGAGGATTTCATGACTTCATATGTGAAATTGCTAGTAGGAACTTGGGCTTCCACTTAGATTGAGGCTAGAAATAGCTCAAATCAACGGAATCACCCATTTAAGGGTCTAAAGCTAGGAATAGTATGACCTTCCTAAACAATAGCTTTGTTGTTTATTAATTAATCAATAGTACTTGACTAAAGGCTGTTGAATATATGGTTGTTGATCGAGGGATAAATAACCATGCCTAAAACCAAGGTTACCTATGTCACTTAGCATGTATTTGCATGAATAAGAACTCACCATATCCCATGTTCGAGTCCTATTTTATGCATATCCCTAGTCATCCTCTCTATTGTATGCACCCAGTTTTTACTTTATTATTTTGTTCTTGAATTGTGAAATTGTGACAGATTCCCAATTTTCCCCTTTTTTATATTACTCACTCTTGTTGTGAACTCTGTCTCATAATCACCTAGGCTAAGCTCTAAATTCTCTGTGGGTTTGACTCTGATATCCATTAGGAACTATAAATGTATTTTACTCTAATGATTGTCGATACCTCCTAATGAGAGAGTACGATTGAGCATTATCAAAAATTGCACCATTGTCAGGGAATTAAGTTGTTTAGCCTTTTTGATTGTAGATTTGAAATCACCTTAAGAATGCTTGTTTTCTTTTATTTTTTTTGTTGTTTGTGTATGGACTGAGCAGGCTAGTCCATGATCAAGGTAGGTGACAACGATAGTGTAAACGGAGGCTACATGGACGCAAAAGTTGCTGAGCCTATCATACAAATGGGAGTACGTGCAATCTGCCTACCTCCCACAGTGGGAAATGTGATATTTCAAGTTACTAACACAGTGCTCCATTTGATTCAAATGAAGGGTATGTTTGGAGGAGCAGCCAACGAAGATGCCAATAGGCACATCCACAATTTTGTGGAGTTATGTCAACCATTCATATTCCAAAATATCTCCCAAGAATCTATCCGAATTTGCCTATTCCCCTTCTCTCTAATGGGGGAAGCCACGGCGTAGTTAGAGGAGTTTTTGGATGGTCCATCACCTCTTGGAATGAATTGGTGGATGCCTTTACAATGAGATTCTTCCCTCCATCGCGAATGATGCAGCTAAGGGATAAGATTACCAACTTCTGCCAACTTCCCGACGAGCCTCTACATAAGGCATGGTTGAGATTTAAAAAGAAGCTTTTGTTATGTCTTAACCATGGGTTGCCGGACAATGTCTTGTTGCAAAGCTTCTTTAGATCCTTGAACTCAATGAATAAATCCGTGGACAACAATCGTGGTGGTGGTATCTTCATGGATCTCCAATTTCCTATTGCCTCGGTCCTTCTTGAGAGAATGACCAAGACTAACCAAGCTTGGCACACAAGGGAGGCAGATATTCCAACCTCAGAAGTGACCACATCAATCCTAATAAATGAGATGCGGAGAAAGGATGAAGAGAGGGATGAAACCATGGCAAAAATTATGACACAAATAGACTTTCTTGCCAAGCACATGATAGGGACAGGTAGTGCTAAGACCGTGAATGTTGTGAGTACACTGGAGATCAAGGCTAATGATGATGAGCTATTGACCATCATGAATGGTAAACTTCACTATTTGTCGGCGGGTTCTCATCCCGGGTACTATCACCCAAGGGATGAGAATCAAGGTTGGAACAAGGATAAGGATAGAGATGTCAATTGGAGAGACCGACACAAGGATGGTGATAGATACAATCACCGGAGTTTGAACCCATATGTGCCTCCAAACAAATTGGATTCTTTGTATCAACCCACCATAAGTAATCCCGGTCATTCAAAGATTAAGGAATTGTTGTCCTTGGTGCTAAAGAATGTGGACACGACTAACACCAGGGTCAATGAGCTTAAAGGCAAAGTTTCAACACTCCATCAAACCGTGAGCTCTCATTTGGCCTCAATTAAACATCTTGAGGCCCAAATGAATCATCTATCCACTCAAATGAACCCGAGAATGAAGGGAACACTTCCTAGTGACAGCACCACAAATCCTAAAAAAGATGCCCATAGCATGGCGGTTGTTACTAGAAGTGGGAGGACAAGTGGAGTAGTGAAGGAGCGCATTGTAGAGCCGGTTGTTGTAGCAAAGAAACCTACTGTGGAAGCTGTTGGTGAGCTGAGTGATAAACAAAAAGAGATCGTGCATGTTGAAGATGTTGAAAACTCGGGGATTTGGGTGAAGCTTGATGCACCTAATTCCCCGGTGAGTGTTGATGTTGATGATGAAAGGGAGGTGGATGAATCTCCTCCCCAAGTTTCTATTAATGTTGAGGAGGATCCTTCTCTTGTGCAAAGTATGCCGACCACACTACCCAAGGGACCTCTTCTGTACCCTCAAAGGCTTAACAAGAAGAAGGAAGATCACAAGTTTAGCAAGTTTGTTGACATGTTTAGCAAGCTATTGATAAATATTCCTTTAGTTGAAGCCTTGATGCAAATTCCAGGGTTCTCAAATTTCATGAATGAGTTGCTTAAAAAAAGAAGGTGGTCGATGTGGGAACCGTTGAGATATCACACAGTTGTAGAGCTATGATGACAAGCAATGTTGCTACAAAGCGAGACGATCCTGGTGCTTTCACCATACCATGTACTATTGGGCTCTTTGTGTTCTGTAAAGCTTTGTGTGATCTAAGGGTGAGCATCAATGTAATGCCCCTATTGATTTTCAACAAGTTAGGATTAGGTATGCCCAAATCTACATCTATGAGACTTTTCATGGTTGATTGATCTATTAAGCGCCCGGTAGGAATCTTATTATATGTGTTGGTGAAGGTTGATAAGTTCATTCTCCTAGCGTACTTTGTGATCTTGGATTGTGAAGTTAATGTTGAGGTGCCCATCATCTTAGGGCGACCATTATTAGCCACGGGGAGAGCTCTAGTGGATGTTGAACTTGGTGAGCTTAAATTTTGAGTTGGAAATGAAGTGGTGACATTCAATGTATGTCAACCCACAATACCTCTATATGACTTAAGGGTAATCTCGGTGATAGAGTTGGAGGGCAAGCTTGATCATGCCCTTGAAGAGTGTGAAATAGACAATAAACCAAGTTTGAAAACTTGCCAATTCGGCAACATGTTGAAGTATTGAGGACCTTGAAGGAGGAACTCCCCCTCTTGGAGTGGGGAAACTAAGGTTGAGGTACTATCGTTGAGCCACGACATAAAATTAAGCTCTTATTGGGAGGCAACCCAAGTGTTTTTACTTTGTTCTTGGTTATCTTTTGTTGTTGTTGGTTTGTTTTAGGAATGCAAGGAGCAGAGGAATGAACAAGTGCAAAACAGGGCAAAAATAGGATGTGCGAAGGACCGTGCGGTTTTCACAAGCCATTGTGCATGTCGCACAGCCTACCACATGCCAAATCAGAAGCCTGGGAAGAAAAAGAAAAATTGGAGGCAATATGCGCTAGGCTGTGCAGTTTGTACTAGCCCAAGTGCGCGTCGTACCTCCATCACATGACGAGGCAGAAGTGTGGTCCAACTTCTAGGCACAAAAAGGTGTGGTGCAAAATGACATGCGCTCCGTACCAAGGTTGGTGCGTATCGCACATTGCGGCGCACAAGGTAAAATTCAATTTTTTAATTAACCAAACCCATTGACAGACCTGACTCAGAGACCAACTAGGCTAATATTCTTCTTCTTTTCCACTTTAAATTTGCCATCCTTCTCCTCTTTCTCCATATTTTCTCCTAAACCTCTCAAATTCTCTCCCAAAACCTCCCACAAATCCCTCAAAGTTACCCAAAATCTTCTCCTCCTCTCACCCAAACTCTCCACCTCCTCATCTCCCATCTCCACTGGTCATCTCTCCGGGCGAAATTGTGGTTACCATTGTTTCTCTCCAAAAGCTTCAATTTTTGCTTCTCATTGCCTAATCTTCACTTGTGGTAAGTTCTCCGACGTTAAATACATGTGTTTATGAAGGTTGAGAACTCATATTATGAAGCATGCTTGTTAGAATTACCATGTTGATTTTGGGTGAGATCCGAAATTTTTTGGTCCCCAATTTTGAATTATGTTATGGATTTTGCTTAGGATCAACTTGGTAGAAATTGATATTGTGATAATGCATGTTGATTGGTATTGATTTTGAGACTTGAAATATGTGCTTAAGGTGAAGTCTGAGTAACCCACTTGTGATTGATGCATGGTTTGGCCCTATGATAGATTGGGTGATGTCATTCTTAAGGGCAAATCATCATCTTTCATGAGGTTTGGTCAAAAATTATTCTTTGGGCTAAAAATTCTTGCTAATTGTATACCCATGTTCTTTGTTAAAATTTTTAGTGGATGTATGATCTTGTGCAGGGAGATGGTAATTGTTGTTGATAATTGTGTGCCCAATTGAGTAATTAAAGGTTTGATGTTCTCGGTGATAGATGGAGCAATATCCTTCTTAAGGGAAATCGTTGAGCTTTCTTTTGCGTGTTGATTGTGTCAATGGATGTTCGGGGAAGTGTGAGTACCCAGCCAATTGTGTGGTCATGATATCCATTACCCTGTTGTTAAAATTGTTGGTTGTTGTTTGGTGCCAAGTACGTAAGCAAATTTTTCTCTATAAATCACATGTGTAATTCATAAGAACACAAGGAACCAAAAATTCCAATTGTTCCTTTGTGCATTTCGCATGTGATGCGTAGATCTTGATGTGTGAAAAGCACAAGGCACCGCACCATGTGAAAATAGGCTGCTAGTTCACTGTTTTGATGTGCGGTGGTTTGTGCGACGCGCATCCTGGTTGGTACAATTTGCACCAGCTTCACACATCCAAGCTGAAACTACTGAAGGTTTTTGTTAGCTCATGCGATGGCACATGCGATGTGCACCTCATCTGGTGTGGTCCGTATATAGTCTGCATGAGCCAATAGTCACCTACTTTGTTTTCTACTCTTTTGCATTCCATCCTTTTTAGATTGTTAGCTTCTTTTTGGATTTTCCTTTTGGACTCACAATCTCCGTGTGCAGAACATGTCTTCTAGCAGGGGAAATACAGGTAGCCAACTAAGGAAAATGTCAATTGTAGAAGAGGCAAGGATTCGTTTAGGGGTAGAGGGCATGGAGGCCTTCTATAAGCGAGATAAGAATAGAGCATTCAATGAAGAGCAGAGCTTTAACTTAGGGGAGGTTGGGGCTGACCTACCCAATATGCACCGTTAATATGTTGAATGAGAGTGGTACCCTTTTCAGGATATTCCCGGAGGATACTATGAGGAGGTCGTGCGAGAGTTCTTTGCAGCCTATTAGGCCACACAGGATTCAAAGGGTTATAGAGGACCTACAGAAAAATTCCCCAACTTGAATTCAGTTGTAGTCAGCGGCAAGAAGGTGTGCATTACCCCCACTGCCATCAATGCCATCTATTGGGGAAACTCGATCGAACTTGCACCTACTCTCATGGCCAAGGTGCAAGCGGATGTAAAGCCATATCGTGAGACTGCTCATATCCTTTCTCCTTCCACTCCTATCTGGGCCACTATGGGAGGTGACATTCTGAGAAGAACTCTGCACTTTAAAGCCCGTCTTTGGTATGATCTCATCCGCATCTGATTCCTACCCACTCAAAATGACAAGAAGATAACTCAAGAGGGAGAGATTCTAGTTGTTTCAATTATGATAGGGGAGCATGTGAATTTTGGGGAAATTGCAGCCATGGTGATCCGGAGGAAAGAATGCAGGGGTAATGACGTATTTCCTTTCCCAGTAGTGATTAGAAAGTTGTGTGCCAAGGCCAGCATCCCATACTTCAGCTGTGACAAAATCACCTATGGAGTTGGGGTGATTGTTCTGGATATGAAGACCAATAGGGATGCCCCTAAATTCAAAAAGTGCAGGGTAGAGAAAATGGTGGATGTTGAGAGTGATGAGTTAGATGCTGAAGCAACTTCTTCATCTCCTTCTTGGGCTACATCAGAGGCATATGCACATGCCCCCACACCCAATTTAACCAAAAGTGGCCTCTAGTATATGGCTGATAAGACATATAACAATGAGAGATAGTTGAGCGATTTGGCGAGAGATCTACCAGGGTTAATTAACAGGGCTGTCAAGAAAGTTGTCTGCGGGGTTGTAGACAAGGTGACCAAACTCTGCCAAAGGGTAGATGTAATTAAAGAGTCTGTCAAATCACTCCGGAAGGATGTGGATAAGGCAAAAGAAAAAGCTCCAGTTGAGGTGGAAGATTTGAGCTCCTTGCCTAAACCCTGTCTAATGCGAGGACCCATGGATGATTTGTTTGCATCCTATGAGGATGGTGAGGCTGAGTTGCCTGGTGATAAAGATTGCTTACTGGACGATGATCAAGACCCAGAGTTTCAGCATTAACTCCAAGAGTTCACCATGGATGCGCACTCTCGAAAGGGTGGCGCTGGTCCTAGTGGACACGTTGCAGATGATGAGGCTACAGATGAAAAGGATGAGGCATAGTCCTCCAAGGAGTGTTGCACCCCCTCTTCCATTATTTGAGCTTATAGCATTGAGGGCAATTCTTCTTTTTATAGGAGGGGGTGCTCTTTATTATTATTGCTTTTGGCCCTTGCCGGGCCTTGTTGATATTTTTAGTTCCTTGCTAGATTTGATTTTGCCCTTGTTGGGCATATTTGGGTGATTGTGATGATATTTCCCTTTCTGAGCCTTTTCTTGATGTTTTGTTTTGTTTTGAGCTTAATTGTGCCCTCGTCAGGCTTGATTTTTATTATTGATGATTGTGTTGCCAGGTTAGTCTTACAGGCCCCATTGTTCCACTACCCGTACTTTGCTAATGAGCTAAAGGCCTATGCCATGGTTTGCTTTTCAAATGATTCATGAGCGCGCGAATTTGTCTATCACCTTGTTAATAGTAGCTTAGCAATAAACTCTGAGGGTTTTCTTAATGCCACGGTTCTTTCCCAAGGAGAAAAAAAATCTTTTCTTTATTTTCTTTTTCCTTTTCTTTTGTTTTTTTGTCAAACCGGGTTGGTGTTTCCCTATGATAGATTAAGAAGCAATTTTATTACGGGAAAATACCAAGTTTTAGTTTAAATTTGAGTCCGTAGTTTGCTTGTCTCGAAATGGACCCACCAAAAAATGACCCGTGGCAAGATATTTTTGAAAAGGAAAGGAAAGAGGGAAAATGAATTTTTAAAGAAAGCATTATCTTGTCATGACTTCCACACTCTCGTTTTGTCTTGATCAATTCACAAATGAGTGTGTAATGAACTTTCAATGGCTTGTCAAAAGTCATTTGTCCCAATTGATTTTGAGACTAATGAAAGATGTCTTATGGCATGATTCCTTGTGTGGTGAGGTTTACCTTGATTCTTGTGAATATGTGTCATCTAGAACTTGCCCCGAATGTGATTCAAGGAAAAATTCTAGGTGTGACCGAGCTTGAAATATGATCTTTGGCCCTTTTTTCTAACCCACTTCACCCAAATGACTTCCCTCGACATCAACCCTAGTGAACCCCCTTTGAGATTGTGACCGTTCTTTGGCACCTTGTTTAACATCTTGATTTTTTTTGGAACCTCTATCTTAGCACCCATCCTCCCTAATTACTTGAAAGTGAAAAGTAGGCTAAAAGCCTATATTTGGGGGGGGGGGGGATGAAAATACAACATAGGCAAATGCCTAAGTTTGGGGGTGTATGTGATCAATGAGGAGAAGAAAAGAGACGCACTCCAAGTGCAAGGTAGCACCTTGAGTCGAATTGAAAATTGCTTCAAAAAAATCAATCCAATGAGAAAAATAAAAAGAAAGAATGGGTGCTTCCAAATGAAGGTGTACAAGGTGGTTGAATGCTATAATTTGAAAGGTGAAATCTTGGGTTGTGTAAGGGAGAAATAAGGTGATGTCAAAAGTCAAAAATGTGAGCGGTGTTTGAAATGATAACAAAAGGGCATTAGGGAGGTATAGTCAGTTGAACCAAATGAAAATCCTCACCTTAGCCCTATCCAACATCGTAACCGTCAAGTCCTTGGTGATTCCAAGCTTGGCTAGCCTACATGAGTGGCAATTTACGTGAAGGGCAAGCCTATGGGTCGACATGTGCGCACTTGAATTTTCTTGAGAGAGTGAGAGTCTTCTTGGTTCTCGATGATCCTTTTGCTTGTGAATTGCAGGATTGTGAGTGGAATACTCTCTTGTGGTGAGTGGCGTCATGCACTCGAATTGAAACATGAAGTCTCTATTTTTATTGAGAGGAATGAATGAGATAAGTTGTGTGGAGAATCTCTAGAAAAACGTTGATGGTCCATGCCAATGACTTGAAAAGATTTGCATCTTGTTTTGAATGACAAAATTCCCTTGATTTTGATTGAGAAATGAAGCCCTTTGTGAAAAGTTTTTCTTAAAAAAGGATCAATTTCCTTAATATTGTGGTGGTTCAAATTGAGATAAGTATAGTAGTTGAGTCTTTTGTTTGAGTCTTTTTGTCTGTTATTTTTCTTAGTTTTTAGCATAGAGTAGTCTTTTGTGCCTTGATTGAGTCTAGAGCATAATTCATTCCTTACATTGTGAGTATCTTGCTTGAGGACTAGCAATATCTCATGTTTGGGGGTTTGATAAGTCGGTAATATACCAACATATTGAGCCCTTACTCATGAATTATTGTTATGTTTTGATAAGATTTAGAGGTTCTTATGGCCTTTATTGATGTCTATACAGGTACTTATGATCAGAGATGGAAATCAAGGAATTGGACCCAAAAAGAGCCAAAAAGGAGTGAAGTGTTAAGTGAGCAAATGAGATGAAGATTCTGCTGAGAGATGCGACCCTCGTGCGACACGCACTTGGCTTGGTGCGAACTGCACCTCCCACCGCATGGAGATAAAAGTTGACTGAAGAATATGTCAAGGGGTGCGGTCACTATGTGACGCACCCAATGTCTTTTATGAACCGCACCATTTATGCATGAACCTACCCAATTTGCTGAGTCACTAGACGATTGAAGCAGGGTGTGCGATGCGCACATCACAACGTGCGAACTGCACGTCATGCCGCACACCACCTGAAGGGCATTTTTGTCCAATTTTATGTGATGTTTTGGAAATGTTTATAACCCCATTTTAGGCACAATTGTAAATAGTTCTGATAGTCTGAATATTAGAAGATTATTCTTAGCTTTGTGAATAAATTTTCCCTTCTGAGAACAAGAAGAGGGTTTCTCACAATTCCTTCTTCCCAACTCTTAGAACCACCATTTGTGTACAAATTGAGCTTGGATATAGAGAAATTTATCTAGAATGGAAGGGATATTCAATTACCCATTTGGTATATCTCTTTCCTCTAAGATTGAGTAGCTAAACCTCCTATCTAGTAATGTGTTGATAATGGGCACTTGATAAATTGGTGTGGGTGTTGCTAATTCTTGTTTATAAATGCTTATTTGACTTGGGTCTAGTGATTTCACCATATTTTAACTCTAAAGTTGGTGGTTGCAAACATTGACTTTCCTTGCTTGGTGATGTTGTTGCTTGAAAGAGGATTGCATGAATTTGGATGTGAAATTGCTAGTAAGAACTTGGGCTTCCACTTAGATTGAGGTAAGAAATAGCTCAAATCGACGGAATCACCCATTTAAGGGTATAAAGCTAGAAATAGTATGACCTCCCAAAATAATAGCTTGGTTGATTATTAATTAATCAATAGTGCTTAACTAAAGGTTGTTGAATATATGGTTGTTGATCGAGAGATAAATAACTATACTAAAACCAAGGTTACCTATGTCAATTAGCATGAATTTGCATGAATAAGCACTCACCCTATCCCATGTTCAATTCCCCTTTGATGTACATCCCTAGTCATCCTCTTTATTGTCTACACCCCATTTTTACTTTATTGTTTTGTTGTTTAATTGTGAAATTGTGACAGATTCCCAATTCCCTTTATTTTTATATTACTCACTCTCGTTGTGAACTCTGTCTCATAATCACTTAGGCTAAGCTCTAAATTCTCTGTGGGCTCAACCCCGACATTCATTAGGAACTATAAATATATTTTGCTTTAATGCTCATCGATACCTCCTAATAGGAGAGTACGATTGAGCATTATGAGCCATCTTCGTCACCTTCATTACCTTGGTCAGAGTTCTATGAGGCATTTATGGCTAAGTTCTTTCCATAGAGAAATAGAGAGCGTTGTAGGGAGTAGTTCACTAGACTTTTGCAGGGTTCTACGATCGTATTTGAGTACGAGACTCGCTTTCATCAGCTTGATCCATTTGGGGCTATGATTATCCTCACCGAGCTCAATAAAGTTTGCAGAATCACTTGGGGTTTGAGACTAGTGTTAAGATAATCAGCTGAGGTATTAGTTTCTAGTGGGCGATCCTTTCAGGCTATTGTGGATCATGTTTCCACTATAGAGGACTTGTATCGCCATGATCCAGGGTCTAGCGATAAGAGGCCTCGACACTAGGGCAGTTAAAGTGGTTCCTATCACACTGGTAGTGGTTCAGGCAAATAGAGCCAAGGTTATCAGCCATAGTAGCACCAAGGTCAGTCTAATCGACCGGTTTAGGCATCGCTTCAGTCTTCTGGTGGGTCTCAATTTGAGCAGGGTCAGAGTAGTCAGCAAGGCTATAGTGGTCAGTCTTCGAGGGGTACAACTTCTAGGGCATCAGGCCATGGTGGCCACACAAGTTCAGCTAGTTCATCTATACAGTTTAGGCCATCAGGGGCTTGATATGAGTGTGGTGTCAGTGGTTATTATGCTAGATATTTTCCCCGGTGAGCTATAGTTAAGTTAGCCGCTCAGCCGTCTCAGCCTATCTATGCAGTTCAGCCACCGTCTAGAGAAGGTGGTGGTCATTCTAGGGGTGGTTCCCCATGAGGTAGGACAGGTGGTAGGGATAGTAGTCAGTCGGGAGGTGGTCGTCATAAGTTTTATACGGTCCCTAGGAAGCCATAGGTAGAAGCCTCGGATACTATGATCACAAGTATGAAATTTGTATGCTGTCAGTCAGCTTTGGCTTTATTTGATCCTGGATCTACTTGCTCGTATATTTTTGCCTACTATTTGCCTTGTTTGGGATTGGCTAGTGAGCCATTATCTATGCATGTATCTGTTTCGACCCTGGTAGGAGATTCTTTAGTAGTGGATCAGATTGTGAGATCCTGTATGATTTATGTTAGAGATATTAAGACTTGGGGTGATTTGATGATTCTTGATATGTTAGACTTTGATGTGATTCTGGGCATGGCTGGTTATCCCCTCACCATGCGGTTTTTGATATCTATGCCAAGACCATTACCATAGTCTTGCCCGGTGTATTCCTGGTTGTGTGGTAGGGTTCTATCAACCGTGCACTATCTGGGATCATCTCTTATCTTCGAGCTATGTAGTTGATTTCTGGCGAGTATTTGGCTTATCTAGCATATGTCCGAGATGCTAGTGTCGAACCTTAATCCCCTGAGTTGGTTTCTGTGGTTAGAGATTTCCTAGATGTGTTCCCTATCAACCTACCAGGCCTTCTACATGAGAGAGATATCGACTTTGCTATTCAGTTAGAGCTGGGCACCAGGACCCTTTCTATTTCTCCTTACTGTATGGCTCCAGCTGAGTTGAGGGAGCTTAAGGGGTAGCTCCAAGACTTCTTAGATAAGGGTTTCGCTAGGCCGAGTGTGTCACCTTAGGGTGCTCCAGTCCTGTTTGTGAAGAAGAAAGATGGGTCGATGCAGATGTGTACTGATTATAGGCAGCTGAATAAGGTGACTGTGAAGAATAGGTATCTGATGTCATGGATTGATGACTTGTTTGATCAACTTCGGGGTTCAGCCATGTTTTTGAAGATTGATCTGAGGTCATGCTAACACCAGTTGAGGATCAGGGCGGAGGTCACCCCTAAGACAGCATTCAGGATATGTTATGGCCACTATGAGTTCCTGGTGATGCCTTTTGGGTTGACTAATTCCCTCGCTGTTTTCATGGACTTGATGCACAGGGTGCTTAGTCCGTACTTGGACTCATTTGTGATAGTTTTCATAGACGACATCTTGGTATACTCGCAAAGTGGAGATTAGCATGAGCAGAACTTAAGGATTATACTCCAGACTTTAAGAGATCATCGGCTTTATGCCAAGTTCTCAAAGTGCGAGTTTTGGCTTGAGTCAGTTGCATTCCTAGGACACGTGGTGTCTAAGGATGGGATTAGAGTGTACTCGGGTAAGATTTTAGTAGTTCATGATTGGCCTAGACATACTACTCCTACCGAGGTTTGTAGCTTTACTAGCTTAGCAGGGTACTACAGAGGGTTCATTGAGGGGTTTTCTTCCATAGCAGCACCTTAGACTAGGCTGACTAGGAAGGATGTCCCATCTCAGTGGTTGGATCAGTGCGAGGATAGCTTTCAGAGGCATAAGGCCTTGTTAACTTCAGCTCCAGTGTTGACATTGTCAGTTAGGGTAAGAGCTTCTCGGTATATTTTGATACTTCTAAGGTTAGTATTGGTTGTGTGTTGATGAAGTAGGGTCATATGATAGCATATGCATCGAGGCAACGCAAGGTTCACGAGTGCAACTACCCCACTCATAACTTGGAGTTAGCGGCGGTAGTCTTTGCGCTCAAGATTTAGAGGCACTACTTATATAGGGTTCAGTGTGAGATCTTCACTAATCATCATAGTCTTAAGTACATTACGAGTCAGCGGAGATGGATTGAGTTACTGAAGGACTATGACTTCACTATTCTGTATCATCCGGGCAAGGCAAACATGGTAGTGGATGCCTTGAGTCAGAAGACAGTGAGTATGGGTATCCTAGCTTCACTTTCAGTTTCAGAGCGACTATTGGCCTTAGACATCTAGTCCTTGGATAACCGTTTGGTTAGGCTTGACTTTTCAGATCCTAGAAGAGTTCTCGCCAGTATTGAGGTTCGTTCTACCTTAGTTGATAAGATTTAGAGCCGTCAACTTGAGGATCAGCAATTGTGTGACCTTCGTGATCAGGTTGTTCGAGGTGAGTCTAGCTGGGCTACTCTAGATTCAGAGGGTGTTATGAGGTTTGATAGTCATCTCTGTGTTTCGAGAGTTGGGGATTTGATTCAGTTGATTCTTGGGAGGCTTATTATTCTAGATATTCCATCCATCCTGGCGCAGCCAAGATATACAGAGATTTGAGATACCTTTACTAGTTAAGTGGTATGAAACGGGACGTGGCAGAGTTTGTATCTCGGTGCTTAAACTGTCAGCAGGTGAAAGTCGAGCACATAAGACTTGGTGAATTAATGTAGCGACTTCCCATTCCGGAGTGGAAGTGGGAAAGGATCACTATGGACTTTGTAGTTGGATTGCCACACACTTCTCGAGAATTTGACTATATTTGGGCAATTGTTGATCGGCTGACTAAGTCAACACACTTCTTGCTGGTTCAGACTACTTACAGTACAGAGAGGTTAGCTCAGATTTATCATTGTGACATTGTTTGGTTGCATGGGGTCCCAGACTCTATCATTTTAGACTATGACACTTAGTTCACATCTCAATTTTGGAGGGCTATTCAGCGAGACTTGGGTACAAAGGTTCATCTTAGTACCGCATTACACCCTCACATAGATGGCTTGTTCGAGAGAACTATTCAGGTCATGGAGGACATGTTTTGGGCATGTCTTCTTGACTTTGGAGGTTCTTGGAATTAGTTTGTGCCTTTGGCCGAGTTTACTTATTATAATAGCTTTCATTCAAGCATTGGCATGGCACCTTTCAAGGCTTTGTATGGTAGGCATTGTAGATTGCCTGTGGGTTGGTTTGATGGTTTAGAGTCTAGGCCACAAAGTACAGATTTACTTCGTGATTCCTTAGACAGAGTCTGAGTGATTCAGGACAGACTTCGGACAGCTCAGAGTAGGCAGAAGAGCTACGCTGATCATCGACTTTATGCTTTAGATTTTAGTATTGGTGACTTGGTTTTTCTCCGTGTATCGCTCATGAAGAGCGTGATAAGATTTGGTAGGCAGGGCAAGCTTATCCCTAGGTATATTGGGACATTTGAGATTTTTTAGAGGATTGGTAATGTTGCTTACATGTTAGCATTGCCTCCGATATTTTCAGCTATGCACCCAGTTTTCCATGTATCAATATTGCGACGGTATATCCTAGATGGGTCTCATATGTTGCAGTGGGATAGTGTTCAGGTTGATGAGAGTTTAGCTTTTTTTGAGGAGCCGGTATCTATTCTGGCCAGAGATATCAGGAGGTTGAGATCTAGAGAGAATATGGTTGTTAAGGTTCAGTGGAGGCACCTTCCAGTTGAGGTGGCTACTTGGGAGACTGAGAGAGAGATATGGGCTCAATATCCATAGATGTTTGATCCTTCAGGTACTCCCTTGTTCTTGACTTTTGAGGATGAAAGTCTTTTTAGTAGTGGATGATGTGATGACCCTTCCGGTCATTCCATCGCTTATGCTTTCTTTGTACTGTTAGAGCTTGCCTATAGCAGCCCCAAGTCATTTATGGCTTGCTGGGACCGGTGTTTTGGTACCCTGGTCGTTCATTGGGTCTTTATGGTTGTTTCCCTATTTTAGAGCCTTAACTTAGGATATCATTGACATTTGTCAACATTCTGAGTAAAAGCACTCGGAATTGAATTTTGACAGTTCAGTTAGCTCAGAAGCGTGGATTTTGACCTAAAAGGGCACTTGGTCAGTGTCTGGGCGCTTTCGGTTTGGTTTTGTGTTAGTTTTTGTGTTTTCTAGCTAGTTGAACTTGAAAGTTTAACATTGGTCAACATTCAACTTATTGAGCCTTTACTCATGAATTATTGCTATGTTTTGATAAGATTTAGAGGTTCTTATGGCCTTTATTATTGCCTATGCAGGTACTTATGATCAAAGATGGAAAACAAGGAATTGGACCCAAAAAGATCCAAAAAGGAGTGAAGTGTGAAGTGAGCAAACGAGACGAAGATTCTTCTGAGAGATGCGGCCCTCATACAACACGCACTTGACTTAGTGTAAACTGCACCTCCCACCTTATGGAGATGAAAGTTAACTGAAGAATCTGTCAAGGGGTGCAGTCGTTGTGCGATGCACACAATACCTTGTGCGAACTTCACCCCCTTCGCATGAAGACACCCAATTTGCTGAGTCACTGAATCATTGAAGCAGGGTGTGCGATGTGCACATCGCAACTGCAAACCGCACGTCCCTCCGCACACCACCCAAAAGGAATTTTTGTCCAAGTTTATGTGATATTTTGGGAATGTTTATAAATCCATTTTAGGCAAAATTGTAAATAGTTCTGATAGTCTGAATATTAGAAAGACATTCTTAGCTTTGTGAACATGTTTTCCCTTCTAAGAACAACAAGAGGGTTTCTCATAATTCCTTCTTCCCAATTCTTAGAACCATCATTTGTGTATAAATTGAGCTTGGATATTGAGAGATTTAGCTTGAATGAAAGGGAAATTGGATTACCCATTTGGTATATCTCTTTTCTTAAGCATGAGTAGATAAACCTCTTATCTAGGGATGTGTTGATAATGGGTAATTGATAAATGGGTGTGGGTGTTTCTAATTCTTGTTTATAAATGCTTATTTGACTTGGGTCTAGGTATTTCACCATATTTTAACTCTAAAGTTGGTGGTTGCAAACATTGACTTTCCTTACTTGGTTATGTTGTTGCTTGGAAGAGAATCTCATGACTTCAAATGTGAAATTGCTAGTAGGAATTTGGGGTTCCATTTAGATTGAGGCTAGAAATAGCTCAAATCGACGGAATCACCCACTTAAGGGTCTAAAGCTAGATATTGTATGACCTTCCTAAACAATAGCTTGGTCGTTTATTAATTAATCAATAGTTCTTGACTAAAGGATATTGAATATATGGTTATTGATCAAGAGATGAATAACCATACCTAAAACCAAGGTTACCTATGTCACTTAGCATGAATTTGCATGAATAAGCACTCACCCTATCCCATGTTCGAGTCCAATTTGATGCACATCCCTAGAAGTCCTCTCTATTGTCTACACCCCATTTTTACTTTATTGTTTTGTTGTTGAATTGCAAAATTGTGACAAATTTCCAATTACCCCTTTTTTATATTACTCACTCTCTTTGTGAACTCTCTCTCATAATCACCTAGGCTAAGCTCTAAATTCTCTGTGGGTTCAACCCCGACATCGGTTGGGAACTATAAATGTGTTTTTCTCTTACGATCGTTGATACCTCCTAATAGGAGAGTACAATTGAGCATTATCAAAAACAGCATCATAGCCGGGTATTAAGTTGTTTAGCCTTTTTGATTGTAGATATGAAATCACCTTGTAGAGTGTTGTTTTATTTTATTTGGTTTGTTGTTTGTTATGGGTTTCAGGAACACATCCTTCAAGCATCAAGGCCCAGTACTTCTCCCTAAACCCATATGCACATGATATTGTTATCTTTTTAGACCATAAGTTTGATATTTGGGGAGCCGAGGGAGCAATGGGTGCGACCTCCGTTAAAGAGATTCAGGATTGGGTAAAGAATGGTGCACGAAGGGATAAAGAACTATCAATTACATCCACACTTCTTGAATTTATGGCGAGGAGTGCAGCAGTTGAAATTTTCAATACCACTGATGTTGTTGCGACTGTGAAGCTAGTGGAAGATATAGAGAATTTGAATTAAGGTAGTGAAGAGGTAGACGTGGCTGACCACGAGGGGGGTTCCCATGGAAGTCTCCAATGTTTGGACAAATATGATCATGGTAATCAAGGTCGGAACGAACAAAATATTGACTTTAGAATAGAAAGTATGCTTGTGAGAGTGTTGGAGAAAGTGGGATCCACCTACGGATCCGTCGCAGAGTTGAGACATGATCTTGGAAGTCTTGACCGAACCGCGCAATCCCACTCCATTGCTATCACACTACTTGAAGAAAGGATGATTTGCTCACCTCTCAATTTGAGTCAAGGCAAGTCAAGGATGAAGAAAAGAGTAGTGACATGAGGGACTCAATCAACCCCGTTGAAACTACAATACAAACTACGAGTAAGCCTGGAAACAAAAAGGCTTGGGGAAATGGTTTGTCCTAATCCATTCATCGTTAAATCAAGGTACCTAAAGTTTTCAAACCCTTTCCTACATGTCCACCTCCTTTCCCTCAATGTCTACTGCAAGAAAAAGTGGATGAACTTTTGAGAGATTTTGAATCCATGTTGAAGAGAATCACCATCATCATCCCCGCAAGTACTGCTTTTAACAAGATGTCCAAATATGCCAAGTTTGTGAAAGATATGTGCACTACATACAACTTATATAACTTTGGGGTTTGGCCAAATGTCCTCTTTTAGTAGTGCAATTTTATCAGGTGATTTCACCGATGATGCAGTGATGTCGGGTGTACACACTATTTGTGATTCTAGTGTGGTTCACAAGTCTACAAGGTTAGTAAGTGATGAAAATGCAAGTGTCAACTTGATGTCTTTAGCCACCTTTAGACGATTAAAGTTGCGGCAGCCTAATATCACAAACATGAAGTTCCTTATTACGGATCGGTCAATGAAGCACCCCGTAGGGGTTGGATGCGACATTTTGGTTAAAGTGGGTCGGCTTGTATACCCTATGTATTTTGTTGTGTTTAATTGCAAAGAAAGTTTCGAGATACCCATTATCTTGGGGCAACATAGTGTAAAAACAGGGCGTACATTGAGCAAACTAGAGTCAGGAGAGTTAAAATTTTCCGTGAATGATGAGGAAGCCACTATTGAATTGAGCAGGTCTATGAAATAACCGAGTGAGCTTCAAATGTCCTTTGCAATTGGGAATATTGAGGAAAGCATTGATTTGAACGTGAAAGAAGGGTTTAGGGATGAAACTTTAGAAGCAGTGTTGCTAAATTTTGATGGTGAAGGGATAGAAGAATATGATGAGTTTTGTTGTGCATTGGTGGGAATGGGGTCCTACACCTACCCCCAAAAAAGCTCGATCTCGACCTAAAGAATAGGCAAACCCCACCCTCCAAACCCTTAATTATTGAACCACCCACCTTGGAGCTCAAGCTATTACCATCTCACTTGAAGTATGCTTACTTAGGTGTTAACGAGACCTTGCTGGTCATCATTTCCAACAAATTGAGCAACAAACAAGTAGAAGCATTGATTAGGGTGTTGAAGAAGCACATCCATGCTCTAGGGTGGACTATCACTAACATTATAGGTAAACCCCTGAGGATATGCCCGCACAAAATAAACCTTCAAGCGGATTGGACCCCCTTCATTGAACATCAATGAAGGTTAAACCCACCGATGCAAGAGGTGGTGAAAAAGGAGATTATTAAATGGTTGGATGCGGGGGTGGTCTTCCCCATCTCTGATAGTAATTGGGTCATCCCAGTATAATGTGTGCCTACAAAGGGTGGAGTCACCATTGTGCCAAATGAGAAAGATGAGATGATCGCTATTAGACCCATGACCGGTTGGAGAGTGTGCATGGATTACCAAAAATTGAACTCATGGACGGAAAAGGACCACTTCCCCTCTCTCATTCATGGATCAAATTCTAGACCAATTGGCGGGATATGGTTTTTATTGCTCTCTTGATGGTTACTCTGGCTACAACCAAATCTTAATAGCGAAGATCAAGAGAAGACTACCTTTACATGCCCCCATGGGATGTTTGCCTTTAAAAGGATGCCCTTTGGATTGTGCAATGCCTCGGCTACATTCCAATGGTGTATGATGTCTATATTCTCGGATATGGTTGAAGACACAGTGGAAATCTTCATGGATGATTTCTTGGTAGTTGGGGATGAATTCAGTGATTGCTTAGAGCATTTAGAGGAAGTGCTTAAACGATGTGAGGAGACAAATTTGGTTATTAATTGGGGAAAATGTCATTTCATGGTTAACGAGGGAATAGTTTTGGGACATAAAATTTCTGAGAAGGGGCTTGAGGTTGACCAAGCCAAAATTTAAGTCATATCCAAACTACCTCCTTCGAAAACTGCGAAGGGAATAAGGAGTTTCCTAGGGCATGCTGGATTCTATAGGCGTTTTATAAAATATTTCTCGAAGGTGGCTTACCCTCTATGCAAGTTTCTTGAAAAGGAAGCCAAGTTCAACTTTGATGAAAATTGCATGAAGGCTTTTCTCACATTGAAAAACAAATTGACATCCACCCCCATCATCATTGCACCAGATTGGTCAAAGCCATTTGAGCTCATGTGCGACGCTAGTGGCATAACTTTGGGGGAGGTGCTTAGGCAACGAAGGGAGAAACGCTTTCACCCAATATATTATGTAATCAAGACACTAAATGCAGCCCAAAAAAATTACACTGTGATAGAGCAAGAATTATTAGATGTGGTGTTCACCTTTGAGAAATTTCGAGCATACCTCTTGGGAACCCGTGTGGTTGTGCACACCGACCATGGTGCCATCCGATACTTGATGACTAAGAAGGATGCCAAGCCCCGGTTAATCCGTTGGGTACTACTTCTTCAAGAATTTGACTTTGAAGTAAAGCATAGGCGGGGGTGTGAGAATCAAGTGGCTGATCACTTATCACGATTGGAAGAAGAGGGAAGGCCCGTGGGGGGAACTTG
Source organism: Jaltomata sinuosa (assembly GCA_003996215.1). Lineage (NCBI taxonomy): Eukaryota > Viridiplantae > Streptophyta > Magnoliopsida > Solanales > Solanaceae > Jaltomata > Jaltomata sinuosa. Next base: position 53,704 of record QJPP01001371.1, read on the forward strand.
AAATTAATGACTCATTCCCCGACGAGTGCATCTTCTTTGCATCTCACGATCTAATCCCTTGGTTTGCAGACTTTGCTAATTATTTGGCAAGTGATTTACTTTCGGAGGGGTTGAATTCGCATCAGAAAAAGAAGTTCCTACATGATTCATGGAAGTACTATTGGGATGAGCCTTAACTCTTTCAGATTTGCGCCGATGGAATGTTTTGGAGGTGCATCACTGAAATTGAGATAATGCCTATTCTTAGAGCATATTATGCCTCACCCGTTGGTGGCCACCATGGGGGTATGTGCACAACTTTGATGGTGCTATGATGTGGATATTATTTTCCAACTGTGTTCTAGGATACCCATGAGTTAGTGAAGGAGTGTGATAAGTGTCAACGCAGAGGGGGCATATCTCAACGATATGAACTACCGTTGACTCTAATCCTTGAGGTAGAATTATTTGATGTATGAGGTATCGATTTCATGGGGCCCTTTGTAAGTTTACATGGGAACACCTATATTCTAGTGGCTATGGATTATAGCATCACGGACTTCCTTAAAAAGCATATATTTGCTCGGTTTGGTACTCCTCGCGCCATCATTAATGATGGGGGATCACATTTTTGCAACAAGTTATTTAGTGCGCTACTTGAGAAATACGGAGTCAAACACAAAGTAGCCACCCCTCTACCATCCACAAACAAGCAAACAAGTAGAAGTGTCCAATCGAGAAATCAAATCAATCCTTTCTAAATTGGTAAATGTTTATCAAACGGATTAGGACCAGAAGTTGGACGATGCATTATGGGAATATAGGACAGCATACAAAAAACCCATTGGTATGTCTCCCTATTAACTAGTCTTTGGCAAAGCTTGTCACCTCCCAGTTGAATTGGAACACAAAAAAATGTGGGCTTTGAAGAAGCTTAACTTGGAATGGGAAAGAGCCGCTCGTGCTAGAGTGGATGACCTCAATTAAATAGATGAATTCCGGATGCAAGCTTATAAAAGTGCTGCAATTTACAAATCCCGAATAAAGCACTATCATGATCAACAAATCTAAAGAGAGAGTTCCAGCTAAGAGATTGGGTGCTCTTGTTCAACTCTCAACTCCATCTCTTTCCAGGAAAATTAAGGTCCAAATGGTCGGGCCTGTTCAAAGTGCTTCAGGTTTTCACCAATGGGCCATAGAATTGGAAAATGAGGATAATGTAGCCTTCAAGATCAATGGGCAGCGAGTGAAAAAGTACTTGGGCATTCTGGAGGAAGTCGGGTTCCTAGAAGCCATCTATCTTGATGCGCCATGAGTGGGATGTACCATCGTCGAGCCGTGATGTTAAACCAAGTGCTTCTTGGGAGGCAACCCAAGCATTTTGATTTCTTACTTTTTTGTGTTTTTAGTGTTATTTTGTTTGTTGGTTTTGTTGGCTGTGAAGTTAGGAACCAAGATAAGAAATGTTGTAGCAATCATCAGGATATGCGATGCATCATGCGATTGCACGTCGCACAATAATACGCATGGTCAAAATAGAATATTGTTGAATCTACCTCCTTCATGTGCGACTAGTGTGCAGTTGCATCAGCAGATGTGCATATCGCACATCAGTTCTGTACCACATAACAGACAACTGGCAACTAACCTGAAATTTCAAGCCACCATGCGATGGAGGGTGCGAATCGCACAGTTCAGAATGCGTATTGCACATCTTTCACACAAGAAGTAAGCTAAATTTTTGTTTGATTACCTTAGGTGCTTGTGCGCTTGATGTACGGTCGCACTAGCCCTCCTGCATTTCGCACAGTCATCCTAGGGAGTACTAACTCTTCCTATTTCTGATATCATTGAGGACAATAGTCCATTTAAGTTTGGGGTGTGTTAATTTGTCTATCACCTTGTTAATAGTAGTTTAGAAATATACTCCAAAGGTTTTCTTAATGCCACGGTTCTTTCCCAAGGAGCAAAAATCTTTTCTTTATTTTCTTTTTCTTTTCTTTTGTTTTTGTGTCAAACCGGGTTGGTGTTTCCCTATGATAGATTGAGAGGCGACTTTCTTAAGGGAAAATGTCAAGTTTTAGTTTAAATTTGAGTCTGTAGTTTGCTTGTCTCAAAATGGGCCCACCAAAAAAAATTCCAGGCAAGATGTTTTTGAATATTAAAGGGAAGAGGGAAAATGATTTTTTTAAGAAAGCATTCTCTTTTCATTACTTGCACACTCTCATTTTGGCTTGATCGATTCACAAACGAGTGTGTAATAAACTCGAAATAGCTTGTCAAAAGTCATTTGTCCCAATTGATTTTGAGACTGATGAAAGAAGTCTTGTGGCATAATGCCTTGTGTGGTGAGGATTTACCTTAATTCTTGTACGTATGTGTCGTCTAGAACTTACCCCGAATGTGATTCAAGGAGAAATTCTAGGTGTGACTGAGCTTGCAAAATGACCTTAGGCCCTTCTTGATAGCCAGTTCACCCAAATGACTTCCCTCGACATCATTCCTAGTGAACCCCTTTGAGTTTGTGACCATTCTTTGGCATCTTGTTTAACACCTTGACCATTTTTAAACCTCTATTTTAGCACCCGTTCTCCCTAATTGCTTGAAAGTGAAAAGTAGGCTAAAATCCTAAGTTTGGGGTGGGGAAATAAAAAGAGAACATAGGCAAATGCCTAAGGTTGGGGGTGTATGTGATCAAAGAGGAGAAGAAAAAGGATGCACTTCAAGTGCAAGGTAGCACCTTGAAATTGAATTGAAACAAATTTGCTCCAAAATCAAATGAGCCAAATGAAAAGAAAGAATTGGTGCTACCACACGAAGGTGATATAAGGAGTTTTGAATAATCATGATGGAAAAGGAGAAGCTTAGGTCGTGTGAGGGAGAAATAAGGTGATGTCAAAAGTCAAAAATGTGAGCGGTGTTTGAAATGATAACGAAAGAGCATTAAAGAGGTTTAGTCACTTGAACCAAATGAAAATACTCATCTAGACCTAGCCAACATCATAACCTGGAAATCCTTGGTGATTCCAAACTTGGCTAACCTACATTAGTGGTGATTTATGTGAAGGGCAAGCCTATGGGTCGACATGTGCGCACTTGAATTTCCTTGAGAGAGTGAGAGTCTTCTTGGTTCTCTATAATCCCTTTGTTTGTAAATTGCATAATTGTGAGTGAGATTCTCTCTTGTGGTGAGTGGCGTCATGCACTCGAATTGAAACATGAAGTCTCTATTTTAATTAGGAGGAATGAATGAGACAAGTTGTGTGTCAAATCTCGAGTCAAACCCTTATGGTCCATGCCAATGACTTGAGAAGTTTTGCATCTTGTTTTGAATGACAAAATTTCCTTGATTTTGATTAAGAAATGAAGCCCTTTATGAAAAGTTTTTCTTTAAAAAGGATCAATTGCCTTGATATTGTGGTGGTTCAAATTGAGATAAGTATAGTAGTTTAGTCTTTTGTTTGAGTCTTTTTGTTTGTTATTTTTCATCGTTTTTAGTATAGAGTAGTCTTTTGTGCCTTGATTGAGTCTAGAGCATAATTCATTCCTTACCTTGTGAGTATCTTGCTTGAGGACAAGCAATAGTTCAAGTTTGGGGGTTTGATAAGTCAGTAATCTACCAACTTATTGAACCTTTACTCATGAATTATTTCTATGTTTTGATAAGATTTAGAGGTTCTTCTGGCCTTTATTGATGTATATGCAGGTACTTATAATCAAAGATGGAAAACAAGGAATTGGACCTAAAAAGAGCCAAAAAGGAGTAAAGTGTAAAGCGAGAAAATGAGATAAAGATTATGCAGAGAAATGCGGCCCTCATGCGACACACACTTGGCTTAGTGCAGACCGCACCTCCCACCACATGGAGATGAAAGTTGACTGAAGAATCTGTCAAGGGGTGCGGTCATTGTGCGACATGCACAATGCCTTGTGCGAACCACACCCCCTTCGCATGAAACCGCCCAATTTGCTGAGTCACTAGATCACTGAAGCAGGGTGTGCGGTGCGCACATCACAACGTGCAAACCACACGTCACGTTGTACACCACCCAAAGGGCATTTCTGTCTAAGTTTATGTGATGTTTTGGGAATGTTTATAAACCCATTTTAGGCACAATTGTAAAAGAGTTCTGATAGTTTTGAATTTTAGAAAGACATTCTTAGCTTTGTGAACAAGTTTTCCCTTCTAAGAACAAGAGGAGGGTTTCCCACAATTCCTTCTTCCCAATTCTTAGAACAACCATTTGTGTACAAATTGAGCTTGGATATTGAGAGATTTAGCTTTAATGAAAGGGAAATTGGATTACCCATTTGGTATATCTCTTTCCTTAAGCATGAGTAGCTAAACCTCTTATCTAGGGATGTGTTGATAATGGGTACTTGATAAATGGGTGTAGGTGTTGCTAATTCTTGTTTATAAATATTTATTTGACTTGGGTCTAGTGATTTCACAAAATTTTAACTTTAAAGTTGGTTGTTGCAAACATTAACTTTCCTTACTTGGTAATGTTGTTGCTTGAAAGAGAATATCATGACTTTGGATGTGAAATTTCTAGTAGGAACTTGGGATTCCATTTAGATTGAGGCCAGAAATAGTTGAAATCGACAAAATCACCCACTTAAGGGTCTAAAGCTAGAAATAGTATGACCTTCCTAAACAATAGCTTGGTTGTTTATTAATTAATCAATAGTGCTTTAGTAAAGGCTGTTGAATATATAGTTGTTGATTGAGAGATAAATAACCATAACTAAAACCAAGGTTACCTATGTCACTTCGCATGAATTTACATGAATAAGCACTCATCCTATCCCATGTTTGAGTCTCATTTGACACACATCCCTAGTCGTCCTCTCTATTGTCTACACCCCATTTTTACTTTATTATTTTGTTGTTGAATTGCGAAATTGTGACAGATTCCCAATTCCCCCCTTTTTTATAAGAATCACTCTTGTTTTGAACTCTATCTTATAATCACCTAGGCTAAGCTCTAAATTCTTTGTTGGTTCAACACCGATATCCGTTGGGAACTATAAATGTGTTTTGCTCTAATGATCGTCGATACCTCCTAATAGGAGAGTATGATTGAGTGTTATCAACGGCCTCAGATGGAAATTCTGACAGCACTGTTAGCTCTGAAATGTCGACTTTGGGCTAGAAGGACCTTTGGTTCGGCTCCCGGGCTTCCAGACTTGTTTTAGGCCTTGGTGTTCCATTTTGGAAAAGTTGGCCTAAAGTTGGTTTTTGGGCGTGGGGTCCACTTTTTGGTATATATACATGTTGTAAGTTTCATTGATTCCATTAAGTTCAGAACATCGCTTCCACTCTAATAGCATTATTAGTTTTTGAGTATCGGGTTCTGATTGTGCCCGGAATGCGCCGTAGAAGTTTTTAGCTCAACTGGTTTTCTGCAAGTGGTGGCCTTCAGCGCTATGCCACCTACGCAGCAGTATGGCGCTAGCTGGCCACTCGGCCTTCAACACATTTGCACCCGGCCAGCACGATACCGCTCAAGCACCTGCCTGTCTGCCAGCGCAATGGTGCCCTGCTTGCGCGATGGCGCCTCAGCGCCTGGCCGCTTTCCCTTCAGTGCGATGGCGCCTTAGCGCCCGCCTGTCTTCAGTGCTATAGCGCTCCTCTAGCGCCGATGGCGCTGGCTTGCGTCCAGCTTTATAAAATCCCTCTTCTTTGATTTTCAGTCTTCATTTCACAAATTTCCCAACTCCACACTCATTTTCTCTCAACCCAAATTGCTCCTATCAGTTCTAAGCCTTGGGGATTTTATCTAGTTGGCGGATTTTATTGTTGCCTTGTCGTTAGGTAAGTCTCCTTCTTCCCCAAATTGCTTCTTCTCCATTAGCAAACCTCCATTGTTGAGTCCTTCTCAATCTTGAGTTTTCTTGGATTGTAGATGCCCATTTGGCTTTGATTGTTTGTAATTGTGAGGATTTGTCTCCGTAAGCTTATTTCTCTCATCGTGGTAAGTAGACTATTACTTTAATTTCTGGTTTTTACTCTTGAATTCCCTTTTTTATTCCTTAATTGAGCGGGATGTTTTGTCCCCTTTTTCTTGGACACATTCTCTCAAATTTGGAGCATGAACTCACGGGAGTAGTGTGTTCATCGTGCAACTTTTTGTTTTTGATTTTGGGTTATGTGCCCCGCAGGTCCGCTTTTGACTCAAATTTTGACTCAGCTATTATTATAGCAATATGGGTATCATTGGCCTTGTTTTAATATGTAGTTTATATTTACGATAGTTTTACTTCTGTTCGGAGCTTCTCGGAGTGGTTCGGGCTTGGACATCATCGTTCTAGAAGCTTATCATCGGACAATAGGTAGGTTATGGTTTAACTCTTCAATACTTTGCGTATATAGGCTATAATTATACTAATTAGCATTCTTGGGTTGGGTTTATTAGCTCGGTACCACAGACCTTGTCCGCTTCTTCATGTCCATCTCTTTTTCGCTCTGATGATTGTAGTATTCATTGTAGTTGATAGTATCACCCTTGTGTTCATACATGGCATTGCATTTGACCCTGGACCATAGATGGTGGGTTATTTGGGAATGTCTGCGAGTCTTCGACATCGATATTAGTTTGTAGAGCTGGTTATCAGTGTTGTAGAACAATTAGAACTTATGCAGGGCCAATAGGTTGATTGTGAGTCGTTGGGCTACTATTTGTGATTGAGCATGCTATTATCATGCATATAAAGAGATTTTCTATATGTTTTACTATGATTTTGGCTTTGGTCCTACTATGAATGGTTTTCTAAACCTTGCATGGCCCCGAGGGCCGACTTTTGTTAAAATGGTCGTAAAAGGTTTGGAACTGATTTTTTATGGATCTTCTTGAGGTAAGAGAGATTAAAAGATGATTTTATCACAGTTTTCCACACATATACTAGACCTGGTTGAGCCGTGGTGCTATACATACTTTTATAGTGATTCAAGATTATACTAGACCCGAACGGTCGAGCATCAGATTTGTTTTACTACTGTTTTAGACCTGATTATGCTCGGGCACCCTTGATGGGGGTTTTGAAACTTGATTCACTGTTTTAGTCCCGAATAAACTCCGGGCATGCATTTTTGAGATTTGGTTACTGATGTGCCAGGATTCTACGGCACATTTGATGCCTTTAACTAAGAATACTCGCGAGTTTTCAAGCAACTTTTGTTATTTTTGATGTTTTATTGTTATATTTGCAGGGAATGGAACTAGAGATAGAAACGGAAGAAAAAATGTTCAAAAACCTCAAATTGTTACGCTTGACGGCTGGCATGACTGACCGTCACACCTGTGACTGGCTGTCAGCCAGGCCGCCAGGACGAGACAGCAAGTCATCGAGCACTGCCTAGGAGTGACGGCCCGTCATAGACCTGACGGACCATCACCCAAGCCACCAAGATAAAACGCACTCCTCAAAATGCGTTTTTACCCTATATACATGTAAGTCGTCGAGCAGCTGACGACTTACCTGAAAATTTGTCATAAAACGCATATAAAGTTGTAAGTCGTCACCTGCTGGACGACTTACATGAGAATTTTCCTGCAAGCTCACTGTTTAGCAGTGACGGCTCAAGTGACGGCCGGTCACATTCGTGACGGTCCGTCAGGCGACCCGTCAACGCGACGCGGGATTTCGAAAATTCTATTTTTGGACTTTATTTCCTGGGCTACTATAAATACCCTGTGTTAGGGTTATTTTATTATTCATTATCAAATATTTCTAGAGACTAATTGGGATGACTTTTTGAGAGGAAAAATACGACACCAACGTATTCTTCTTCTTCCTCCATTGTTCTTGGAAATTATTGGCTGCTTGTTCTTGGAAAACTAGAAGCTTGTGTTCATCTATTGTAAGATCTTTTTATTTATATTATGAACACTATTATTTTCTTTTTCTCTAATAGCATGAGTAGCTAATTTCCCACAACTAGGGTTGTGGGAGCCATGGCAAAAGTAGCAATATAGATTCCGGGTAGCATTGGTTAAATTTATATGTTGTCACGTGGTTATTCATTCGTTATTCACGTTTTCTAATGGTTGCAAACATTAGAACATACCTAGATTTGATTTGCTTGAACAAAGAGATTAAAATCGAAAAATTTGATTAACTACGAGAATTCGAGACTACCAACTCTCGTCTTATGATTAATGCTGTAACTAGATTAATCTACTTGATGTTTAGGATTAAAATAAGAAATTTCACCTTTTCAAGTTCGAGAGAATTGAAAAGGAAATTCGTCCATTTGGTTGAGAAACGTTTAGATGATACCATTAATTCAATCACATCGTGATATACATATAGAAAGAACCCGGTTAAGCTTTGAGTCGAAATTGTTATGACACCACGGTGAACACTTCCCTAGTTCATTCTCATATTGATTAATACTCATTGAAACTCGTAACTTATTATTTGCATTGTTCAAATATTGATCACACAAACCCCCTATTTACCGGAAACTATTGATTATTAGTCATCTAATTCACTAACGACTTAATTTGCACCTTATTCCCTGTGGGATCGACACCAACCTCTGTTGGGTTCTATGTTTGACGACGACTGCTTACGCTTCTTAATTTGAAGTGTAATTTGAGCGTTATCAAATTTTGGCGCCGTTGCCGGGGAATACGGTTGTTTATTAAGTCTGGTGTGTTTATTTGACTCTTAGTCATATTTCCTGCTTTTACTTTTATTTGTTGTTTTTGTTTGGTACAGGGTACAGAGTTGTGCATGCCAAGTACCAGACGCTCGGGTGAACCAATATTACCCTACGACCCCGAGCTCGCAAGAACTCTAAGGCAAAACATGAATGCACAAGCTGGCCAACAACACTTGAACGTTGATGATATTGAGGTAGATGTTGCATTGGGTGATGATGTTGCTTGCACCTATTCCAGAGACTGCACCTACCTTGGAGACCCCGATGGTCTCCAACATCGTACCACATTCTGATGCCTAAGGGCTTCACAGGTATTCCTTTCTCTCATTGTTTTAGCTTTCACATGTATGCATTGGAGACAATGCATGAGTCTAAGTTGAGGGTGTTGGGATACCTGTGAGTCCAACACCACCGAGGGTTTTTGTTATCGTGTTTCTTTTCCCTCTGTGTGCTATCTAGTAGAACCGGCATGTTTAGGTTGTCATTTAACTTTTGGTTGTGTTGTGATGTCTATAGCAAGCATGGCTTTTTACAAGTTGAACTAAAAAGGAGCCCCCTCCAAAAAAATATTAAATTTTTACTTGTGTTTGAAATGATTGACTGTTCTGGATCTCTGAATGTCATTGAATGGATGTGATTATAATAATTGTGCTTAAGCCGAACTGTTGTTTTGATAGTTGGTAGTGGTATGATTTCTTGGTGCCAAGTGTGTGTGAGCTTATTGTTATAAACTCTTACTCTGTGCATGCATCTAGAACTTGCCCGGTCTATTTTGTTAAGCTTGAAGTTGGTTGCTTAGGAAAGGATCACAGGCCCTTTTTGTGTGCAGTCCACTTAGCCTATAAGACCGTCCAAATGCAAATAATCCCTTTTGAACCCTGTTTGAGCCATAATTGACCCTATTCTTTCAATAACCTATCACCGTTCCTTTTTAACTTTGAATCCCTATTTTGGCCCTGGTCCTTCCTTGGACATCGTGCACCTCAACTCAGGCAATCAGCCTAAGTTGAGGGTGGCTACTATAGAGGTAAATGATAAGAAAAATAGGATGGATAAGATTGGTTGTGGATAGAATGAAAAATTCGGGTGTGTGCCTAAGAAAAGAAAGAAAAAGAAACAAAAAAGAGATGAAAAAAAAAAGAATTGTCAAAAGAAAGAGGCCGCACCTGTAGCTAGAAAGAAGGGAATAAAAAGGTGAATAAGGATGGACGAAGTAAAGTTAAGTGGAAATAGTAGGTCGGTGATTCCAAGGAGGGTTTAGTCACTATTCCCCAAACGTATCCTACCTGCACCCGAAGCCTCATTATAAGCCAAAAAAAGTCCTGTAGTGATCCTGAGCGGCTTTCTGAAAAATTGAAATAGAATAGCAAGGGCAAGCTTATGGCATCGCATGTGCATTGTTTGAAATCGTTTGTGAGTGTGAGTCCCAAATCTTGTGTGTGGGACTTCTTTGTGTAGAGGCGGGGGGCCCAAACGAGAAGATATTTTTTTTCGTTGTTTTTTTCATCTATTGATTGTTAGGGGATAGCTGTTGTGTGTGTATGGATAGAATATTCTATCATATCGGAATGACATGTATTAGGCATCCTGCAAGTTAGCGGTTTTCATACATATTGTGTACCTCCAAAGGGGGCTTTGATTTAAATTTAATAGATTTGTGAAAGTGGCCATTCGATTGACTCAAAGCATATTCGTGTTTGCTATCTTAGTTGAGTCGTCATTTTGTCTTTTAGGTTATGATCAATGTTGCTTGAGGACAAGCGAACGTTTTAAGTTGAGCGTGTTGATGTGCCGG